>CM077153.1:2825605-3085238 GCA_039583875.1 Platanthera guangdongensis | reverse complement strand
CATTGAGTTTGTCTTTCTTCAAGAGGCAAAGGGGTCGTTTTAATGGTTTTCTGAAGGGATAGGCTATAATTGCGCCCGGCGGATTTTTGATTGGTAATGACATCGCTTCATTACGGTCACCTGAATCGCCAATTTCATGAATTGACGGAAGTGCCCCCCCAGCGGCCCGGGCAAGTTTCCCGGAGGTGGTGGTGGCCAGAGGCGCGCGGCGGAGTGGCCGGCGGCAACGGCCGCCGGCGCACCCCGCGTAGGCCGCATGTGCTAGCATGTGCGCTAGCGCGCACGCAGGTTGGTTGACCGGGTGTCGCTTGCGCGTCCATGTGTGCTTAGCTTTGCCCTCCTTCCGGGGTGTTTTTGGGTCTCTGGGCGAGCGCGACTTGTGTGCGCGGCTCGTGTGGTCGGTGGCTCCCCTCTGTGTCCTTGATCGAAATCCTCACGATTTGACTTAGAAAATTTAGTGGGAACCCCATAAAGGGTGGTGATAGAAAATATATAACCCCAATGGAAAGGGGCAGTACAAAGATCTTGCTTCATGCCAGGACAGGTGTGCGGAGCCTGTGGTCTACGCAGTTATAGAGGTGGGTAACAATCACCCTGTTCGAGTATTAGTGGATTTGGGCAGCACTTCTTCTATGTAGAGACTGTCACACTGACTCCAGGTGCATAAAAATTGAAAATTGGCCAAATCTCTCAATCGAACACATTTTACCGGATCTATTTGGTTTGGTTTTTAATTTTCCTGTCCACAAAACAGATTTGCACAGAAACACGCTAAAAATATTAGCAAATCAACTGTTACTATTCACTAAATTATGCATGCAAGCTCTTCATCCGAATGTCTTAATTATTTCAATCAAAATACATTTTAGTGTATATAAGTAAATAATGTACCGAGTTGATTTTTTTTTTAGATCTTTCCATTTTTTTTACTCAGTTCCACAATAAAAATATTCAATAATATATTTTTCGCAATATGAGCATTAACTATATATAGGATTTACAAAGAGCTTAATAATATTTTTTTAATTAGCATAGAATTTTAAAATTATTTAAGATATTTAAGTTCAAAACAATTTAAAATATTTTAGTTTGCCTACATAGTAATTGCCCCTCTTACGCTTGAGTGCACTCCCAATATTTTGGAAACCTATTTTAATAATCATCATATTTGCGATGAATTTTATAATACCCTCTCAGTAAGTCACTTGATTAATTTTATCCTCATATAAGCATTCACTACATCATAAAGTGGTATCGTAATTGTTAGAAAAGCCCATGTAAAGAGCTCATTATTGGGCCCCTTCTTTTATTGTATTCCTTCTTCTCTTCTTACTCCCACATCTTGTATAAGATTTCTTCTCACCATCTCCCTCCTATATATTTGTATTCTCTCATTGTATTTTGATGCACAAGCAAATAAGCAATACATACAAATTTCGAGCTCTTTCAACATGGTATCAGAGCCAGGTACGATTCGACCTGTTTTTTAACCACCCAGTTCCTTTGTTAACCGGGCGGCCTGACGTTCTGCCTAACCGCTCGTCTCTTGCGATCTCTCGTTTCTATTCGCTTCCGCTCTCTCTCCTGTGGATCCACCTCCTCATTCTCTTCCTCGCTATTTTATAGTCGTTTCTCTCCCTGGCCCGTGGTCCCCACTACCGTGCGGATAGACTCTCTTCCCGCGGCTAGCTCTTCCCGCTGCGACCAGTTTTTTGTCCGCTACGGCCTCTTCCCGGTGCTCTCGCCGTAGATTCTTCTCTTGTCGCGCGACCTCCTTCCTTGTTATGCGGTCTCTTTGTCGCACGGGTCTTATTGCTCTTGTCGCGCGAAGGTCGCTCTTCTCTTGCCGATCGGATTGGCGTTTCTCGCTTCTCGGCTTGCTCTGCTATTCGCGCGGTCTATCTCTACCGGTTCTATTGCGGTTTCCTTCTAAACGCACGGTCTGGTAATTGTTCGCCGTGGTTGCCCTTGTTGCGGTCTGCTCCTACCCGCCTGCCCGCTTCCCTCTTGTCGCTCGAGTTCTCCAACTCGCGGCCTCTTCGTCCCACTCGAGTTCGCATTCTTGCGGTTTCTTCTTCTTCTTGCCGCTTGAGTCCTCTTACTCGCGGCTTCTTCTTCTTACCACACGAGCTCTCCTCCTCGCGACTTCCGGTTCTACTCACCCGGTCTACCCGCCTACCCGCTTCCCTCTCCGTTGCGGTCTTTCTCTCCTCTTGTTCGCACCACCCTCTTTTGTCTCTCTTCTCTGACCGTTAGTGTGCTCACTGAGACCGTGCGGTCTGTCTTTTTCTCCCGCATTTTGGTCGCAGCCTACCTTTTTCTCCCGTTTTTTGGTTGCGGTTTCTCTTCCTTGCGGCCTATCTCTCCTTGGTCACTGCTCTTGTCGATGTGACTGTCAGCTGTGTATTCTGGTCCGGGGTGGCCTTGTCGTGCCAGAGTTCCCGGCCTGCCTGCTGAGCGGTCTCTTCTAGCAGCTGTCTGTCTCTTCTCGCAGCGGTCTCCCTGCTACTCGCAGCAGTCTCTTCCCTAGTCGCTGCGGCTAGCCTTCTACTTTTATGGGCTCTTTCGTTGACTCTACCGGCTAGGAGGCTACTCCTCCTGCAGACCGCCCAGCTTATCTGGCTGACATCCGCGATAAGCTGCGGATCACCACCATTTCCCTCTCTGGTAAGAAAAATTTTATCCCTTGGGTACATACTGTTTGACGGGTTCTTCAGGCCAAGGGCCTTTTGCCTCACCTCATTCAGGCTCCTCCTTCTCCGCCTACCGACGACTGGCTCCGAAATGATGGTCGTGTTCAGACATGGCTCCTCAATTCCCTGGATAGCGAACCTTCTCAGATGGTCATATATCACGAAACGGTCAAGGCTATGTGGGATGAGCTGCATTCCTTGTACTCGGGCAAAAACAGTCTACAGCATTTCTATGACATCCTCACTGATATTCTGGATCTCGACAATAAGGGGGATTCGGACATGACATCTTTTGTCGCTCGCGCCAAGACTCTTGCTGAGGCCAGGATCCAGCATCAGCAGTCTACCAATGATCATGCTACTCAACAAGTTCAGAAGGAGACCATCTGCATTGCCATAATGATGGTTCGTGTTCCCCTCACCTTCAGAGTATTCGAACTCAGTTTGCTTCCTCCACCATACCGTCTTATCTAATGTGTGCTCCATGCTCCCCCGTGTTTCACCTCCTCCGGATACTTCTGCGCTGTACAACCCTGTGTCCGGCGAGCGGGCCCAGCCAGGGAGGTTGAGCGGGCCTGATCCCGCAACCCGCACCCGGGCGGCAAAACGGGTAAGGTCGACAGAAAGGCCGGCTCGCTCCCGCCCATCTCAGGCGAGCGGGCTGGCGACCCGCGCGAGCGAGCGAGACCCGCGGTTGGTGATCCGCCGTCAACCCCCCCACGCGCGACCAGGCTGCCGATCCGCCCGACGGAAGACAGGCAGCTCGCCCATACCGGCTCGCACTCGCCCAGTGAGGATGGACGAGTCCCAGAGCCAGGTCGCGCCCCCTCTCGCGGTGGAATCGGAGGCGAACTGAATCCCCATGGGTGCGAATAGCTATTCAGAACAGCGGAGCCTGGCTGTTGGCAGACCAGGTTGGACTGCGCATAGCTATCCAAAACAGCGGAGTTTGGCTGTTGGCAGACCCACCAGGGGCCTTTTTGGTATTTCCAGGTCAGTTCTTTTGGTTATTGGCAGTTCAGATTCTGAAAATCTATAAATAAGACCCAAGGGGTACCTCAGAGGACACGCTTTCAAGTGTCTCCTTGCCCTCATTCTCAGTGTTCTCTGAGGGTACCTTAGCTCGGCTCTTGGCTAAGGAGGGGAAGCGCTCAGAGATCTTCCGGGTTTGTGGTGGGACCTCCCTGCCGAGCCCTTGGGTCTGTCCTTTCTTGTCTCTCTCGTTGTTTTTCTTGCAGGTGCGAAGTAGGCGCGAGACCACCCCTTCCCCAAGGGTCGAACTCCACAAGAGGCCGGTTTCCGGTTTCAACATTTTGGTGCGGTGAGCGTGGAGAGTGGTCAGTGCAGAAAAGCTTCGGCGAGCTCAATGACGGGAGGTCAAGGATCCGACAGGCAGAACTCGCCGCCCCCTCCGCCTCTCGCGACAGTGGGAATGTTTGAAGACTTCAGGAACGAGGTGCTGGACCTCGTCAAGATCGCACTCGGCGTGCGGGCCGAGTGCTCAACTCCGGCAGCCCAGATCGCGGCCGCCCCCTCTTTAGCGAAGACGCTCCTGGCAGGCGAGCCGGGAAGGAAGTGGCTGAGGAAGGTCGGGGGAGCGAGCTCTCGGGGCGCGAGCTCTTCCCCGCTCGGCAGGCCGAGATCGATTCGGCGAGTTGGGCTCGCGGGACTCGCCGGCTCGCCCGGCGGTTGGAAGCAGCCCATTCAGCGAGCTGGTCTCCTCAGCACCAGTACCAGACGGGTTCAGAGAGCCCGAGATGACCTACTACACCGGGAAGGGAGACCCGGTTCAGCACGTCCAGTGGTTCGAGAACGTGGTCTCCATCCGTCAGATGTCGGACGGATTCAAGTGTCGTCTCTTCGCCATCACCCTCCGAGAGAAGGCAAGGGAGTGGTTCCACCAGCTGCCGGCCAGTTCCATCTATTGCTTCGAGGACCTGCGCCGAGGGTTCATGTTGAGGTTCACTACCTCAAAGAAGAGGAAGAAGGAGTCTGAGTCCCTGTTCCACATAAAGCAGGGGGTGAACGAGACGTTGGGAAGCTACGTCGATCGGTTTCCAGGAGGAGGTCACCCAAGTCCAGGAGATGCCGGGCCACAGTCTGATGATGGCCTTCACACTGGGCCTGCAGCAGGGTTTCTTCCGCATGGAGCTGAAAAGGATTCCCCCCTCTCCTACGAGGAGCTGATGGAGAGGGCGGCGAGAGAGGTCGACGGGGAGGCGTCGAACCCAGAATTTGCGAGAAGTTGGCCAGGTGGGCGACTGAGGAGGAGAAGGAGTCGAAGGGAGGAAGAGGACAGGGAGAGAGGAGGGAGGAGCCCAGGCAGAGGGAGCAGAGGGAGCAGAGGCAGCTCCAAGGACAGCAGCCGGGATTGGGGCGTCAGGAGCCCGACCGTAGGCTGGGCTGGAGACCAGAGTGGCAGGGGCAGGGGCCACAGAGGGGATACTACGGGAGAGGTCATTATCAGGGAGGCAGGACCAGTTCCACCCACCCGGCTGGAGCAGGGTCAGAGGCCGCGGCTCCCCGATCAGGAGGAGGCCATGGCCATAGCTCTGGGAGCAAGGAGAGGGGTCATGAGAAGGAGGAGAAGGGATTCAGGGTGGAACTGCCCTACTGCGACTTCCATCAGGAAGAGGGCACGCAACGGCCACGTGCCCGAATTCTTGAGATGAGAGAGAACAGGGGGCGGCAGCAGCAGCAGGAGGAGGTGCGGCAGAAGTGAGGATCGAGGAGGTCCTGCCTCGGACGGAGAGGATCGCTGTGAAGATCCGGTGGATGTGGGGACCCGAGGAATGATCGGAGTGATCCACGGGGGAGTGGGATCGAGGCTTCCCGCAAGGCAAGTCTCCACACCATGTATCGGCGGAGCGTCGCCTCTACGTCCCAAACCCCGCCGCCAGAGGAGAGGATCACTTTCTCCAGAAGTGATATGCGGACCACGAGGATCCGTTCTGTGATGCGCTGGTCATCAAGGCCGCCATCGAGAACTTCACTGTCTCTCGGATCCTAGTGGACAATGGAGTTCCGTGAACGTCGTCTTCAAGAAGGCGTTTGACGCGATGCAGGTAGAAGCTAAGAGGGTGCTGGCCTCGGACGGGCCCTTGTTCGGTTTCTCGGGAGAAAGGAAGGAGGTAGAGGGAGGAGTCGGCCTCCATGTCACCCTGGGGGGGCAGTCCCGAAACTGCAAGTTCGTCATCGTGGACGCCCCCAGCAGCTACAGCGCAATCTTCGGGAGGCCCTGATCAGCGCCTTCCGCTGCGTCCCCTCGTCCTTTCATCATCAGTGCTTGAAGTTCAACGCTGAGGGGGCGCAGGTCAGGGTTAGGGAGACCCTAAGGTGGCACGGGAATGCTACGTCACCGCGGTGAACACCATCTCTTGGCAGGAAGGGGCCGAGGAGATGGGGCGGAGGATGGAGGACGAGCAGGAAGCCGGAGAGGTGGAGCTGGAGGTGAAGGGCTGCGCAGAGAAGGCGGAAGGAGGGGTTTGGAGGAAGTGGTCGAGGTAAGGGCCGTGTCAGAGGAGATGGAGGTCCCCGCTCAGGAGGAAGGGGATGCCGAGGGATGGGGGAGCAGTCCAGGCTGGAGGCCGCAGAGGAGGTGGTGGAGCTGGAGGTGCTCACCCGCGGAGGCAGGGTGGAGAAGATCCGCGTCAGCGGGGGGCTGACCCCGGAGGACCAGGGCAGGATGCTGGAGTGCATCCAGAAGAACGTGGACATCTTCGCCTGGAGCGCCGCGGAGATGCCGGGGGTTGACGCGGATGTGGCTTGCCACCGCCTCAACCTGGACCCGGGAACACGCCCCGTCCAGCAGAAGAAGAGATCCACGGCGGACAAGCTAGCGGAACCCATCAGGGAGGAGGTGGCAAAACTTCTCAGAGCGGGCTTCGTGTCCGAAATTCAATACCCCGGTTGGGTCTCGAATGTTTGATGGTCAAAAAGGGAGACGGCCTGGCGCTTATGTATCGATTTTTCCCTTCTTAATAAAGCTTGTCCTAAGGATTGTTACCCCTTGCCTCGGATCGACGCGCTGGTTGACTCAGCCGTCGGTTTTTCTGTAATGAGTTTTTAGATGCATTTTCAGGTTACCATCAGATCAGGATGCACCCCCCAGACATAAAGGATGTCTCATTCATCACAGGGGACGTTGCTACTGCTACAAGATGATGTCGTTCGGGTTGAAGAACGCCGGGGCCACCTACCAAAAGATGATGGATAGGGTCTTCAAGGAACAGAGGGGGAGGAACTTGGAGGTGTACGTGGACGACCTCATGATAAAGAGCCGGGACGTGGACTCCCACCTTCGGGACCTAGAGGAGACGTTCGCCACCCTGCGCAGATACAAGATGCGGCTGAATCCCCTAAGTGCGTTTTTGGGGCTGGCCGAGGGAAGTTCTTGGACACCTCCTCACCCCCGCAGGGGTCGAGCCGAACCCGGACAAGGTCAAGGCAATCTTGGAGTTGGGGTCCCCGCGGAATGCGAAGGAGGTCCAACGGTTGAAGGAAGCTAGCAGGACTGAGCCGCTTCCTCTCTCGGGCAGGGGAGAAGTGCTCCCCCTTCTTCAAAACACTGAGGGGGGGCCAGAGGTTCGAGTGGACTAAGGAATGCGAGGAGGCGTTCCAGGCCCTCAAGGCGCAGCTGACACAGGCCCCGCTGCTCCAGGGGCCGAAAGAGGGTGAAGATTTGTTCTTATACCTCGGGGTCGGGGCAGAGGCCTTAAGCTCCGTCTTGGTAAGAGAAGAGGGGAAGAGGCAGCTCCCTATTTATTATGTCAGCCGGGTCCTGAGGAAGGCCGAGCTCCGATATCCAATCTTGGAGAAGCTTGCGTTCGCACTGATCATCTCGGCTCGGAGGCTAACGACCGTACTTCCAGGCACACTCGATCCGAGTGGTGACCGACCATCCCCTCCGCAACGTCTTCGAGGGGGTGGAGCATTCAGGCCGGCTGGCCAAGTGGTCGGTGGAGCTGAGCGAGTTCGACGTCTCCTTCGTTCCGCGGCTCTCGATAAAAGCTCAGGCGATGGCCGACTTCTTGGCCGACTACGTGGTGGAAGTAGCGGAGGAGGAGCTCACCCGCCCGACTCCTTGGAAGGTGAGGGTGGACGGAGCCTCAGGAAGGCATTCTCTCGGAGTAGGAGTGGTTCTGGAAAACCCTCAAGGGACTCGGATCGAACAGACGGTGGTGGTGCATTTTCCCATTACCAACAACCAGGCTGAGTACGAAGCAGTGATAGCGGGACTACGCCTGGCCAGAGAGTTGGGGGTGCTGGATGTGGAAGTTCTGACCGACTCCATGGTGGTGGCTTCCCAGATCAACGGGGAGTTCGAAGCAAGGGAGCCCGCTTTGAAGTTATACTTGGCCAAAGTGAAGGGGTCATAGGGACCTTCCAGACCTTCTCCATCCGACACGTGCCAAGGGAAAAGAATGAACAGGCCGACCAACTGGCGAAGCACGGCCCCCGGGCAGGGGGTACCATCACCGACCTATTTCGCCCCTCCATCGAAGAGGGGGAGCTCATGGAGATCGATCAGCAGCCCTCGTGGATGGACCCAGTAGTAGTTTTCCTCTCCACGGGAGAGTATCCGGAGGGAGTAGACAAGAAGAAGCTGAGGCACAAGTCCGCCTACTACCTCCTCAAAGACGGGCAACTATACAGAAAGACCCTTTCCGGGATGCTGGCTCGCTGCGTGTCCGAGGGCGAGGCGCAGAGGATCTTGGAAGAAGTCCACTCCGGGGAGTGCGGGAGTCATTCCGGGAGTCGGACCTTGGAGGGGAATAGTCCGGCAGGGGTATTTCTGGCCCACCCTGGGCCGGGACGCCGCGGAGTTCGCAAGAAGATGTCATAAGTGCCAGCTATTTGCCCCCCTCCAGCTACAGCCGGCCCAACAACTCAGGGGCATCACGGCCCCCTGGCCCTTTGCAATCTGGGGAATGGATTTGGTTGGGCCGTTCCCCCAGGCTAGCGGCCAGAGAAGGTTCCTCCTAGTGATGATCGACTACTTCTCAAAGTGGATGGAGGTGAAGGCGTTGGCAAAGGTGACCTCCCAGGTGATCAGAACTTCGTTTGGGGGGAGATCATCTGTCGCCATGGGCTGCCCCAAGCCATCGTCACAGACAACGGGCCTCAGTTCGCCAGCGCCGAGTTCACCAGTTTTTTTGGCGAGCAGCTTGGGATCGACCTCAGATTCGCCTCGGTCCACCACCCCAGGAGAGCAACGGGCAGGTGGAGGCGGCGAACAAATCATCGTCAATCTCCTCAAAAAGAAGGTGGAAAACCTGAGGGAGCTGGGTGGAGCAGCTCCCCGCCGTCCTTTGGGCCCTTAGAACCACCCCGAACACGGCCACAGGGGAGACCCCCTTCAAGCTCTCCCATGGATGCGAGGCGGTGCTCCCCATAGAATTTGAAGTTCAAACGCCGCGAGTCGGGACGGCCAAAGAGGGTCGAGAGGGATGGCGAGCCGAGAACGAGGAGGAGCTGAGACTCTCCCTGGACATGGTGGAGGAGTTGAGGGACCTCTCGGCCATCCGACAGGAGGAGGTCAAAAGGAGGATGGCAAAATACTTCGACAAGCATGTCAGGGTCAAGCAGTTCGCAGAAGGGGACCTGGTGCTGAAAAAGATAGACGCGGCAGGGAGGTCAGCATCCGTGGAAAACTCAACCCCAGCTGGGAGGGGCCATTCATTGTGAAGGAAGTTTTGAAGTCGGGGGGCTATCGGCTCCAAAATGTAGAGGGCAAGGCCCTGAGTCTCACCTGGAGTGGAGACGACTTGAAGAGATTTTTTCCCTAATTTCCTGTAAGCAACATGATTTATTATAATGAAGCTTTTCTTTTCCCTCCCCCCAGGATTGTCATACCTAGGCTTGCTCAGAGAGTTGGAATGAACTTGGACCCCGAGAAGATCCCGCTGCCAGGCTCCCACCTAGCTGGCAGGGCCGGAAGTCACTCGGTGTCATCCCTAGCCTCGAGAAGATCCCGCTGCCAGGCTCCCCCTAGCTGGCAGGGCCGAAGTCACTCGATGGAATGAATTTGGACCCCGAGAAATCCCGCGGCCAGCTCCCACCTAGCTGGCAGGGCCGGAAGTCACTCGTGTCATCCCTAGCCTCGAGAAGATCCCGCTGCCAGGCTCTCACCTAGCTGGCAGGGGCCGAAGTCACTCGATGGAATGAATTTGGACCCCGAGAAGATCCCGCTGCCAGGGCCGGAAGTCACTCGGTGTCATCCCTAGCCTCGAGAAGATCCCGCTGCCAGGCTCCCACCTAGCTGGCAGGGCCGGAAGTCACTCGATGGAATGAACTTGGGACCCCGAGAAGATCCCGCTGCCAGGCTCCCACTAGCTGGCAGGGCCGGAAGTCACTCGGTGTCATCCCTAGCCTCGAGAAGATCCCGCTGCCAGGCTCTCACCTAGCTGGCAGGGCCGGAAGTCACTCGATGGAATGAATTTGGACCCCGAGAAGATCCCGCTGCCAGGCTCCCACCTAGCTGGCAGGGCCGGAAGTCACTCGGTGTCATCCCTAGCCTCGAGAAGATCCCGCTGCCAGGCTCCCACCTAGCTGGCAGGACCGGATGTCACTCGATGAATGACTCTCAAAAGCAATGGCCTGCGACCTAGAGCAAATCGCGTTGTCAGACTCCCACCTAGCCGGCAAGGCCGGGAACTACCCGAAAAGCGTGCGCAGCAAGACGAAATCACAAGAATAAGTCAAAAAAAGAGGAAAGGGCCTAGCATGGCCCCATCCCCAGACCCCAGGAAAGGTGGTCGAGTAAACGCAAAGGCCTGGCGAGAGTCCACAGGGAATTAAGCATGCGGCCGAGGGACGAGCCAGCTCGCCTCGCTCGGCGGACGAGCCAGCTCGCCCCGCTCGGCGGACGGGCAGCTCGCCTCGCTCGGCGGGCGGGCAGCCACCTCGCCAGAGCCGGGCCGCAGGGGAGGTCGCGCCATCCGGCAATAACAGCGTCGAAGAAATAAAAAGGGGCGAGGGAGCACTTATAAAGAGAGCAGCAGCTAAAAAATACGAAGTATAAGCGCAACCCGCGCATACATCTCAAAACAGACATATACATAATGAGGTTCATCCAAAAAGATAAATTACAAGAGTCTGGGGAAACGCGAGATCTAGAAATCCTAAATGGGCTGGAAGTTTTTGTCGCCAGGCTCCGGCACGGGAAGAAACAGCGCCGGCACCACGTCCTTCGCCGAAAGTCCCGCTGCCTCGCTCGTAAGCAGATCCGCGCGCCGCAGCGTTTGCATCGTGTATCTCGCTGCGCTGGCCGCGTTCTTTTGCATCAGCAATTCCAGTCGTAGTCGGAGAGATGCTCGCGCGGGCAGACCCTGCTGTCTGGAGGAGGGACAGCGGCGGCGGCCTCCAGCTCGTGTACCCGCGCCTCCAGCGCCGCCTTTTCTTGGCCAAGGGTGGCGATCTCGGCACCCATCCGGCTCGCCGTCGCCGCGTCCTGGGGAAAAATGAATAGGAATAATCGTGAGCTGTGTGCACGAAAAGGAGGGAGTGCGATTCAGGTTGAGCACGCAACACCCCGCCCAGGTACCGCGCGAGGGTCTCCTCGGCCGCGTCGGCTCGCCTCCTGTGAGTGTCCGCGTCCGCCTGGGCGAGCTTCCGGGCCTCTTCCTTCTCATCCGCCGTCTTTTGGATGGACGCGGCGTTCCGCTCCACCTGGGTGCAGCGCCTCCCCACCATGTGAGCCAGCTCCAGACCGCGCAGCTGGGCCCGCGAGCTCTCATGAATCAGCACTCGCGTCGCCTCCTTGTCATAAATGGCGGCGTCTTCACGCGAGTACAGACCAAAGGAGAGGCTGTACGCCTCCCCGCCGATGGTATCCTGCTCCATCCAGCTCGGCAGCAGGGTCGAGATCGTCGCGCGGTTCGACTCCTTGTCCCACGCCAGGAGCGGGACGCCAAGCTCGTCCAAGTACTTCTCGCCGTAGCCAAGTTCCGATGCCCTCTCGGCACCGGCTCCGCAGCGGCTTCAGACCCACCCTGCGGTGCGGAGGTGCCCGCCGCCCCAACCGGGGAGTCGCTGGTTGAGGCAACCCGTGGGGGGGAGGGACCCTCAGCCGGTAGGACCGCAGGGGCCTTGCCCTTCCTCTGGCTCGCGGCGGGTTGATGATCCGCGGTCTTCGCCACCTTCTGCGGAGGGACTGGCTGTCCGCCACCCGGCCGCTTCTTGGCCGGAACCGATGGGATGTCGCGCTGGGCGGCATCCGCAGCCTGCGCGCGGGCGAGAACCCCGGGGGGAATACGAGCGCTCTCGTAAGGAGGGTGAAGAGGGATGTCGCGCCAGCCTGAAAGAAGGAAGGGGTGAGACAAGGAAGAAAGGGAATAAGGTATAACAGCGGCGAGTGACAACCTCCCCCCGGCGGGACAGCAGCGAGGTCGTCAAGATGACGGCGCAGGTACGCGACTTCAAAGTTCTTCCCGACGAAGAACGCGAACAGGTCGGATTCATGACCGCCTAGGTTGGGTGGCCGGTAGCTCGCCTCGCTGAGCTGCACCGGCGAGAAGGGCACGTTGCCAAAGTCCCCTTGACGAACAGGAACTTCTTCAGCCAGTTGTGGCTCTTGTTAACTGTCTCCCGCACCTTGAGGTGGGCGCTGGAGAAGTAGGCCGTCCCGTCTCGGTTCGCCCTGAAGGAGAACAGCTTCCGGAATACTGTGAGGCTGAACTCCACCCGCTCCTCTCGCAGGAAGCAGGCGAACCCCATCAGGACGGCGATGGAGTTCGGGGTCATCTGGCCCAGGACGACCCCGAAGTATTTTAGCACCTGGCGCGCCTCGGGCCATAGGGGGAGTCGCAGGCCTACCTCGAAGTGAGCGAGAGGGATGGCGAGCTCATCCCTAAACAGGTCGTTGATCTTCTCCCCCTCTTCGGGTCGCCTCGCAGAGAACCCGGCTGGGATGTGGTCGCCTAAAGCTTCCAAGTATTCGCGCTCTGTGATGACGGCGCGAGGGAAATCATGCTCGGAGAAGGTCCAAGCGCATTTGCTTCGCCGTCCGCGTCGCCGCCGCCTCCGCCCATTCCCGTCGAGTCGCAGCCGAACGCGCGAGAGAAAGCCAGAAGGCGAACACAGACGATACTCCGCGGGAACAGAAGCAGGAGGGTTTGGAGTCGGTGGAGAAATAAGGGCCGGCAAGGCCTATTTATAGGAAAAGAGAGGGGGCGGGAAACTTCCCGCCGAAAGATGGGGTGCGGATAGCAAAAATTAATCCGACTGTTCGACTTCCCGCGCGCGAGCGCACCTCAAAGGTCGAGCCGGCACGGTTCTCGCCCGGCTGCAACCGCGGGAGACCAGCGCGGGCGAACCAACCCCAACCCGCACCCGCACGCCGTGCCGCGCGAGACGGGACGATTCCCGTCTAGCGAGCTCCTCGGCTCGCCCTCAGCCCCGATCAGCGCGAAAGGAAGAATGGACCTTTCTCTTAACCCGCCCACAGAAACAACAGAAAAGCAGCGCGATAATTTCAATACATCTCAGCAACAAAATAGTTAGGCCCATAGGCGGGCTAAAAGAGTCGCGAGCAATTATAAGCACAAGGTAACTGCGAAATGACGATAACCCCGCGGTATCCCGCGAGCGAGGGGCAAACAACTGGGTCAGTACTCGACCCACTTCCACCTGTGCCGCCTCTTCGTTCCCGCTCGCGGCGGCACGCGAGGATCGTGGTAGTCGCGAACCGCCACCAGTTCCCGCTGAGCCATGCCGACCTGCTCTGTGGCGCTCCTAAGATGTCCCTCGGCCCGCGTTATATGCACGCCCGGCGAGGTGACGTCGTCGTCTTCCGCTTCACGCCGAGGGCCCTCCAGGACAGCGAGCCGGCCTCAGTCTCGGCCTTGTCTTCATCAACCCTCCTCATGATCTCCTTCAACATCAGTGTGTGTTTCTGGAACAGCCGTGTCACCTGCCCCTTCATCCCGACCGCGTCGGTCGGGTCGCCCAGGTAGTCAGAAACGCTGTCCACGTCAGGCGGAGGCGAGTACCCTTCGCTCATCTCGGTCTCAGGAGAGGCCCTGTGAAAGCCTGCAAGCGAGGCGAGTCAGAGGGAGCGAGCAAGAGACGAAGCCCAACGATAAAAACCAGCTCACCAGGGGTTGGCACATCGCCCGCACCGACAGATGGGCGAGAGAGCCCGGCCGACCCTGAAAGTTCCCTCCCTCGAGGGTCTCAAGAGATTTCCCCAGCCCATGGGAGACCGCCGGACGGGGAGTTTCCGGAGGTGGGCGATCCAGACCTGGGGACTCGCGATCTTCTCAGGCGACGGAGGCGGGGACGACGATCCTCTCCCGGTTCTCCACCTCCTCACAGGGAATTACCTGCAAAACAGGGAGTCAGGGAATAGCGATAATCAGCGGAAGGCCACGTACCCCGGGGACGACCTCAGCACCCGCCGCCGAGCTGGAGGCCGGGCAGTCACCCGCCAGAGAACGCTTAACAATCTTTCCCTTCGCCGGCCTGAAGAGAGGGCCGGAAGATCCGCGTACTAGCCATGGGGCGGCCTCGAGGGCCTCCTCCTGAGTCTGCAGGACCGCTGCCGCCAGGCGAGCTCGCACCTCTTCGCTAACCGCATCGAGAAACAAAGTCTGCTCAGAGAAAATAAAGGGGGTCTGGGGAGCCTCCTACAGGGGTCAGCGGTATGTATTTATAGCCGGACAGTGGGGGCCCACCAAAAGATTCCCTGCCAGCTCAGCACAGTGCTCGCCGAACACGCGGGTTGGATGATTCTTTCCGAGCTTGATTCAAGCTCGAAAAGAGCGGGGATTGTGTACAACCCTGTGTCCGGCGAGCGGGCCAGCCAGGGAGGTTGAGCGGGCCTGACCCCGCAACCCGCACCCGGGCGGCAAAATGGGTAAGGTCGACAGAAAGGCCGGCTCGCTCCCGCGCCCATCTCAGGCGAGCGGGCTGGCGACCCGCGGCGAGCGAGCGAGACCCGCGGTTGGTGATCCGCCGGTCAACCCCCCACGCGCGACCAGGCTGCCGATCCGCCCGACGGAAGACAGGCAGCTCGCCCATACGGCTCGCACTCGCCCAGTGAGGATGGACGAGTCCCAGAGCCAGGTCGCGCCCGCCTCTCGCGGGTGGAATCGGAGGCGAACTGAATCCCCATGGGTGCGAATAGCTATTCAGAACAGCGGAGCCTGGCTGTTGGCAGACCAGGTTGGACTGCGCATAGCTATCCAAACAGCGGAGTTTGGCTGTTGGCAGACCCAACCAGGGGCCTTTTTGGTATTTCCAGGTCAGTTCTTTTGGTTATTGGCAGTTCAGATTCTGAAAATCTATAAATAAGACCCAGGGGTACCTCAGAGGACACGCTTTCAGTGCCTCCTTGCCCTCATTCTCAAGTGTTCTCTGAGGGTACCTTAGCTCGGCTCTTGGCTAAGGAGGGGAAGCGCTCAGAGATCTTCCGGTTTGTGGTGGGACTCCCTGCCGAGCCCTTGGGTCTGTCCTTTCTTGTCTCTCTCGTTGTTTTTCTTGCAGGTGCGAAGTAGGCGCGAGACCACCCCTTCCCCAAGGGTCGAACTCCACAAGAGGCCGGTTTCCGGTTTCAACACATGCGCCTCCTCCCCTCAGCCCTTCTTCAGCAGACTCCTCCCCTTACTTCCCACACCTACCTCCGCTCGTGGTAGACGTTCGGGATCTACGTGCCAGAGGCGCGGTGGTCAGGGTCGGCAGAAGTGTTCCTACTGCGGCAAGGACGGCCACCTTGAGGCGACCTGCTACAGGAAGAATGGTTATCCTCATCGTCCGACGACCTCGGTTGTTGCTGACACATCCTCCGCCGCCCCTCCTGACCTTGAGGTCGTTCGCCTCCAGCTCCAGCAACTCCAAGGGCTGCACAACCCGTCCTCTACCTCTATCGCCTCCGTATCCAACACAGGTATTGCTTGTTTATCCACCAGTCCGCGTTGGATCGTGGACTCGGAAGCCACTCATCACATTACCTCGCTACGGCCACTCCAGTACACGGGTTATCCTCATCTGAAATGTATCATCGTGGCAAATGGGGATACGGTTCCAGTCTCCGGCTCGGCTGACCTTTCTCTTAACCCATCGATCTCCCTTCGCTTGGCTCTTCATGTTATGATCTCCCCGTTCAATTTACTTTTTGTTGGTCACCTTACTAATGATTTCGATTGCTCTGTCATATTCACATCCTCTTCATTTTTCATCCAGGATCGGCGGATGCGGACTACCATTGGTAAAGGCACACTGCGGAACGGGCTCTACCTTCAAGGAACGGGCTCTACCTTCTTGATGACTATCTCATCGTCCTATCCTCTGTCTCCTCCAATGAGTGACATCGACGTCTTGGGCATGCCCCTCTCTCGGTCCTCCAGCGGCCTCTTCCTGATATCTCTCTTCATCTTTTTCAGTGCGAGTCCTGTATCTTCAGCAAGCAGTCACACTCTTCTTTTCCTGCACATTGTACCTGAAGCATTGCTCCTTTTGACTTAATACATGAAGATGTTTGGGGTCCTTTTAAAATTACTAGTATTTCTGGTTATCGCTACTTTATCGCGTTTATTGATGATTACACTCGCACTACGTGGTTTTACTTACTTCGTGATCGCACCAAGCTTCCTGTGTTTTTTGGGCCTTTGTCCTTGAAACCTGTACGCAATTCCACACCACCCTCAAAACATTGTGCACCGATAATGCTCGCAAATACACTAGCCACGGCTTTGCGGCTTTGTGCTCTGAATTCGGGATTATTCATCAAACATCATGTGCTTACACACCCCAGCAAAACGGCGTTGCCGAACGGAAGAACCGACACTTGCTTGATGTTGTCTGCACCCTCTAGGCCGTCTGTTATCCGTGTCTACACTCGTCGCCCTTCCGCTTCGTTGCCCCTCTGCAGTCGGCCTCGACCTCGGCTACTCCACGCCCTGCTGATCAGGTTCCGGCCACCACTGCTCATCCTCCGGGAAACTGTATCTCCTTACATCGCCTTTCTCCTCACCTACACACATTTGTTACTTCTCTTTCCTCGATTTCGGTTCCTAACTCTGTGCAGGAGGCGCTCCAACATCCTGGTTGGCAGGTCGCCATGGAGGAGGAAATAACTGCTCTCTGGGCCAACCAGACATTGACTCTCAAACCCCTTCCTCCGGGTCAGAAACCGGTTGGGTGTAAGTGAGTCTTTGTCATCAAACATGTTGCTGATGAGACGATTGACCGTCTGAAAGCTTGTCTGGTGGCTCGTGGCTACACCTAACAACAGGGGCTCGACTATGAAGAAACCTTTTCTCCGGTGGCCAAACTCAACACCGTTCGAGTCCTCATCTCCGTGGTTGTTCATCGTCGGTGGACCTTACTCCAACTGGATATTAAGAATGTCTTTCTGAATGACGATCTCCACGAAAGAGTTTTTATGCAGCAACCTCCCGGGTTTGAGACCACGGGGGAGTCTCAGGTAGGGGTGTTCACGAAACGAATCGAATAACTCTTCAATCGAATCTAAATTTGGCAAAGAATGCGGAGATTAGGATTCGGATTCGATCGAATATTCGGTGTCGGATTCGGATTCGTCGTGAAATATTGGATTCGACTTTGAGTTCGAATTCAGATTCGAACATGGATTTAAATTTGAATTTTATAATATTTAATTTAATATAATATTAAAATATAACTATATTTAATATTTATTTACATATATTAATTTTTTAAATATATATTCAAGTATTCGCGAACTATTCGCGAATCCTCCGAATAGGGAGAAAATTATTCGGATTCGGATTCGAAAACTATTTGAATATGGAATTCGGATTCAAATTCGAAAAATACGAATTTTAATCGAATCTTCACGAATCGAATCCCAAATTATTCGCGAACTATACTATTTGTGAACAGCCCTAGTCTCGGGTCTGTCGTCTTGTGAAGGCCTTGTATAGTCTCAAACAATCCCCACGAGTGTGGTTTGACAAGTTTAGTAAGACCCTTCGGGAGGTTGGTTTTACTCGAAGCTCGGCAGATTTCTCGTTGTTCACTCGTCACCGAACAACGGGAACAGTTCTTTTGTTAGTATACGTTGACGATATCATAATTACAGGAGACGACTCGAAAGGAATACAGGAGGTCAAACTACATCTGAGCTCTGTATTTCAAACAAAGGTTCTGCGGCCTCCTTGGTACTTCTTGGGTCTTGAGGTTGTCAGACGGCCAGATGGACTTGTCCTCTCTCAGCGGAAGTACTACCTCGACCTCCTTCATGATGCAGGCTATTCAGGTTGTAAGCCGATTGACACTCCAATGAATGTAAATCACAAGTTGTGCGCTCATGCATCTGACTCAGATCATCTACTCCAGAATCCAGAATACTATCGTCGTCTCATTGAGAAATTGATCTACCTCACGGTAACCAGACTAGATATTTCCTTCGTTGTTGGTATTGTCAGTCGGTATATGTATTCCCCTCGAAGATCTTATCTTCAGGCCATTGAACGCATTCTCAGATACCTTAAAACGGCTCATGGTCAAGAACTGCTATATAAAACCTCATCTTCAGCTCCAATATTGATGACATATTCTGATGCTGATTATGTTGGTTCCTTTGATGATCGGCGGTCAACCAGTGGTTTTTGCACATATTTTGGAGGACATTTGATTACCTTGCAAAGCACGAAACAAGCGGTCGTTGCTCGATCATCAGCTGAGGAAGAATATCGGGCAATGACATCGGTGGTCTCAGAACTGACGTGCCTTAAAAGTCTTCTTACCGATCTGGGTGTAAAGCTTCCTTCCCCAGCTCTCCTCATCTGCGACAGCCAAGCTGCTATACATATAGCCAAGAACCCGGTCTTCCACGAGAGAACAAAGCATATTGAACCGACTGTCATTTCATCCGGGAAAAGGTTCAAATGAAGAAACTCGACTTGAAGCATGTTCCGGGGACTGAACAAGTTGTGGATGTCCTCACAAAGGCTCTTTCCAGTACCCTCTTCTATCAGTGCTTGTCCAAGCTTGGCGCATACGATTTGTACGCTCCAGCTTGCGGGAGAGTGTTAGAAAAGCCCATGTAAAGAGCCCGTTATTGGGCCCCTTTTTTTATTGTATTTCTTTCTTCTCTTCTTAGTCTCACATCTTGTATAAGATTTCTTCTCACCTTCTCCCTCCTATATATTTGTATTCTCTCATTGTATTTTGATACACAAGCAATACATACAAGTTTCAAGCTCTTTCAACAATAATTTTGATACCTCAGACATTCACCTGAATGGTTATCCTCTTCACGATAAATTTTACTAGACTGTTTGCCGAGCCTCTTGGCGAATCACGCCCCTTGAGAGGCATTTGGCCCGTAATGGGTTCATATATTAGTGTCAGTTTTGTATGCTAGTATATGAATGTTTGTCGCACACTCGACGAGTATTCCTAGACTCCGCCTAGAGAGCCTCTTGATAAGTCACCGCTCATTAGGGACATACTCACCATTACTGAGTCGATCGAGGTTGAGAGTGCCCTCGAGAGCTCTAGGATCTATTTTATTATTACCAACACTTTAGGATATATTCAACATACAACATTGTCATATCTAACTGTCGATGTCACAAATGATTATTTAAGTTATCACCACAATCATTTTCTCTACCCCACCACCTGAGCATCCTAACCATGCACCCAGTTATGATTCCTACATAGCATTGTAGAGTCTCAGAATAAGGAGTTGGTCATGTTCATTTTTCTCATGTTCATTTTTCATCATTCACATTTGTTGCAAGATCACATACATGCATTGCATGAATAGTCTGTATTGTATCTTTCACATTTATTATATGTTTTATATCATTTACACGAACTACACAAATTTGCCCAACATAAAATTGCAATAAGTAATGAAAATTATAAAATTTATTAAGACATCCACGGAAGAAACTCGAACAATAGAAATGACGAGGAAGTGATGGTTAGAGATGTTCCCTCAAGTGGCAACAACAAAATTGAATGATAAGACACTCTGCAATTGCAGCATCAACCTATTGCGCACTTACCATCATACTCACTAGTTTTTATTTAGGCAACAGTTCCTATTTCGGTCACTAGTTTTTATTTAGGCAACAGTTCCTATTTCGGTGCCTGAGAGCCTACAACCTTCAGCCAAGAGCATGACAGACATTGTGATTCATAAGATTTCAACAACACAATGCAAATCTACATTGAGATATTCAGTTTATTGGAAATGGTGGCTTATTATTGATGATACTTAGATGGCGCCGGATGAGTTCGACTTACTTACCTTTGGATTTTTTAGAGAGGATGAGCATCTCCATTCATTGAAGACGAACACTCTCAAAGTGGGAGATCGATGGGGATCACGGGACGAGAATGGTCGTCACTTACAAGAGCCCGCATGAGTTTACAAACGCGGGAGCTAGGGTCAACACATCGACGATCAGAGCCGGTATTTGCGTTTAGAGCGACAACGACATATTTTTATGTTTTTTATTGCATGTAAACTTAATGGCTTTATGTTCCAGACGATCTAGATCATTCGAAGTGGCATCTTCACCCATAAATAGAGGTCCAAAAGGCTGATTTCATTATTATAGATTTTGGATAGAAATTTTTGACTCCCGTGGTCGTCCCATAGTGTCAATTTTGTGGATCTTTGGTGTCGTAGCCAAGGCAACTACCTTCCCACTACCCATAAGTACCTTATCATTTATAACCACCCAAACTACTCACAACTGCCACTAACCATGTTTATTTATTGCCTTAATCGCCCCATCCCTCCTCACCATAACTAATTCATAACTACCCCTCTATACTACATCCACATCCTTACCACCGCACAAGACTCCAACCTGCAGTCAAGCTTAAGCCGCATTTAACCACAAATAACAGTCCCTCGGAACCATCCAACAGCCGCCGGTTACCCTCCAACAGCACCAGACACCCTTCAACAAGCCCTGGCAAGCCTCCAACATCCAGACCCCACCCCCACCAGCACGATTTCTAAATTAAGTTTAGCACAACATCCCTGACCCCTATTTCTTGTGTAGTTCATAGTTAAAGTCAATTTTGATCATTTTTATTTGATTGGTGAATAAACATATAATTATGGATGGTAGTTTGTGTAGTTTGCATGTGTTTATCCATGATTTGTTCTAATTGGATGGTGTATTAGCCTAAAGTTTACTAAAAGCACTCTTACTTTGCTTTAATTGAAAACTTGTTGGTTTATCTAGTGCTTCATATCTCAATTGTGGCTGTTTTTGGTTAACTTCCATATTTTTTGGTGCTAATTGCAAGCAAATGGTCAGAACACAATTTATATTTGTATGTACATTACATCATTCATAGACACTCACAACATTCCACTAACATCACTTCACTAGTGTTTCTTTAGGGCACATTCATTGCATTCAGCCCATGTCGAAGTGAATGAATCTATCCACTTCGATAGTGCGATTGTGTAAGCTAACAAGATGGAAAAGAAGGCACGCGAATAGAAACAGTTGTATTTTTAGGTTACTGGTCCTTTCGACCCTGCGATCTGTAGGTATCCAGGCTCAAAGAGCGGGACAGTTTCCAAGCCTCTAGTTCTCACTTAGGAGCAGAAGTTGATGAAGTTTTTTGAAAATTGTTTTCTTGACGTCATGTTCTACAAGCGAAGACTCTACTGTTCACAGACAATGAGAATATTTTGCTAAGTAATCTGTTTACCCAAGCTGGGGCATAGTCATTGCAGCTTTGTTTAGTGTGTTTAACATACAAAATTCATCATTTTTTTAATTTCATCTACCATGAGATATCGTAGTGCACACATGGTAATGCTACCATCAATTAAACTTCTACAAGAATTATGTTAATTGTTCTTTTAGATTAATTTAATACAAGCAATCCGGCAATAAGTTGATTCATACCCTGACAATGACCATACCATATTGATCGTCATTCCTTGCATAGTGTGCAGTGACAACCCTACCCCGACAATAACATTCTCAATTTGAGGGCAGTCAGATGAGGGCAAGGGGCAGAGAAGCCCGGGGAAAGACAACTCTTGACACGCTTCTAGGATGACAAAGTTTAGATGAATAAATGTGCATGAATGAATTAAATCTTATATCAAAATTGAAGGGGAAGTTACTGGGCTCAAGTAATAATGTGCACCCTAAAATAACAGAGACATCTTTTCAGAGCAAGTTGTGAAGTTGTGTTAAGAGTCCATAGTAAGTGTGTTCAAGTAGTAGTTATGGAATGAGTGACCTCTTAAGAAATACTTGTAAGCAACATATAAAAATTGATTGTTTATTATTAAGATAAGATATATGGAGCTCCTCCAACTTACTTCCACACGTTTTTATTTTTTTCTTTGTTGTAAAAGCTCAAAGCTTGTATGTATTTCTAAGATAGATAAATACATGGAGAGAATACAAATATATAGGAGAGAGGAGAGAAGAATAAATCTTATACAAGATGTGGGACTAAAGAAGGAAGAGAGAAAGCAATAAGAGGGCCAATAAATGGGCCCTTTACATGGGCTTTTCTAATACTCCCCCGCAATCTGGAGCGTACAAGTCGTAGGCGCCAAGCTTGGATAGGCACTGGTAGAAGAGGGTACTTGGTAGAGCTTTGGTGAGGATATCTGCAACCTGTTCAGTACCCGGAACATGCTTGAGCTCGACCTTCTTCATGTGGACTTTCTCTCAGATGAAATGACAATCTACCTCAATATGCTTCGTTCTTTCGTGAAAGACCGGGTTCTTAGCAATATGTATAGCAGCTTGACTATCACATAGGAGGAGAGCTGGTGAAGATAGTCGAACACCAAGGTCGGTAAGGAGACTCTCAATCCATGTGAGTTCCGAGACCACAGCCGTCATTGCCCGATATTCTGCTTCTGCTGAGGACCGAGCAACCACTGCTTGTTTCTTGCTCCGCCAAGTAATCAGGTGTCCTCCAAAATATGTGCAGAACCCGCTAGTAGATCGTCGATCATCGAGGGAGTCAGCGTAGTCGGCATCAGAGTATGTCACTAGTGTAGGAATAGAAGATGAGGTTTTGTACACAAGGCCTTGACCAGGGGCTGTCTTGAGATATCTGAGAATGCGTTCCACAGCTTGAAGATGAGAACTTCGAGGAGAATGCATATAGCGACTAACAAGTCCCACAGCGAAGGATATATCAGTTCTTATTACTGTTAGGTAGATAAGTTTCCCAACTAGACGACGGTAATACTTTAGATTTTGTAGAAGAGAATCAGACTCTGAGCCCTGAGCACACATTTTGTGATTAGCATCCATGGGAGTGTTTACTGGTTTGCAGCCAGAATAGCCTGCATCATGAAGAAGATCCAGGCAATATTTGCGTTGAGAGAGAACCAGACCATCGGGCTGTCTTGCCACTTCCAGACCTAGGAAGTACCGAAGGGGTCCCAGATCCTTAGTTTGGAAGACGGAGCTTAGATGCTGCTTAACGGTCTGTATGCTGTCCAAGTCGTTTCCAGTAATAATGATGTCGTCGACATATACCAATAGGAGGACCGTACCCGTTGCCCGATGACGAGTAAACAACGAGAAGTCAGCCGAGCTTCGAGTGAAGCCAATTGTCCGGAGAGCTTTGCTGAACTTGTCGAACCATGCCCGAGGTGATTGTTTGAGACCATATAACGATTTGAGAAGGTGACAAACTCGAGGCTCCCCCGTGGTCTCAAACCCGGGATGTTGTTGCATGTAAACCGTTTCCTGAAGGTCGTCATTCAGAAAAGCATTCTTGACGTCGAGCTGGAATAGGGGCCATTGGCGATGGACAGCGACGGAGATGAGAATGCGGACTGTGTTGAGCTTAGCGACCGGAGAGAAAGTCTCATCGTAGTCGAGACCCTGTTGTTGGGTGAAGTCACGAGCAACTAGACGAGCCTTGAGTCGATCAATGGTCTCATCAGGCGCATGTTTGATGACAAACACTCATTTGCACCCAACGGGTTTCTGGACGGGAGGAAGGGGCACCAGGGTCCAAGTCTGGTTGGCCCAAAGAGCAGTCATCTCGTCTTCCATGGCAGCGCGCCACCCAGGATGTTGAAGAGCATCATGTACAGAGGTAGGAAGAGAGACTGAGGAGAGTGAAGTAGCCAAGATCTGAAGCGGTGGAGAGAGGCGATTTAGAGAAACATAGTTAGCCATTGGATGAGCCGTAGAAGCTGGCACCGAAGTAGCAGAACACGAAGAACCTGAGGTCGAAGCCGACTGCATAGGGGCAACGGGAGGAGGGCTGCGAGTGTAGACCCGAATGACGGGAGGCCTAGGAGGGTCAATAGTGGGAGGGGGGAGGGGGGGATGTGAGTGGACCGGGATCACCGGCCGTGGGAGGGAGGGTGGTCGAGTGGGTGGTGGTAGAAGTGGCGGTAAAGGAGGAAAGAAGGGTTGATCCTCCCGGAAAGTAACATCAACAGAGACGGAGACTCTCCGGGTGGCTGGGGAATAACAGACATAACCCTTTTGGGTGCGGGAGTAGCGGACGAAAATGTGTTTGGCCGCACGGGGATCGAGTTTGTCGATAGTGGGGCCCAGGGTATGGACAAAACATGTACGCCAAAAACCCTGGGTGGGAGAGGAAAGGCGGGTGCAGAGGGAAAAAGAAGGCTGAAGGGGGAAGCATGCTGGAGAACCAGGGAGGGGAGACGGTTGATAAGAAAACACGCAGTGGAGACCGCAAAGTTCCAGAAGATTTTGGGAACATGCATGTGCAGCATGAGGGAGCGAGCAACATCGAGAAGGTGACGATTCTTCCGTTCGGCGACCCCGTTTTGTTGAGGGGTGTAGGGACATGAGGTCTGATGAATAATACCGAATTCGGTGCAGAGAGTAGCAAACTCATGGCTAGTGTACTTTCGGGCATTATCAGAGCGGAATTGTTTGATAGTAGTAGAGAACTGCGTACGAGTCTCGATCACAAAAGCCCGAAAGACCCGGGGAAGCTCAGAGCGATCATGAAGGAGATACAACCAGGTGGTGCGAGAGTAATCGTCAATAAATGTTATAAAGTAACGATAACCAGGGATGTTTGGAATCTTATACGGTCCCCAAATATCAGAATGGATCAGATCAAAAGGAGCAGAGCTCCGAGTACAATGTGCGGGATAAGAAGAATGTGGTTGTTTGCCAAGAATACATGAATCACATTTAAAAGCAGGAAGGGAGACGTCAGGAAGCGCCTTCTGGAGGACAGGTAGAGGAGCGTGCCTAAGACGACAATGTCAGTCAGTAGAGGAGACAGAGGAAAGGGCGGTAGAAGAGACATCGAGGAGGTAGAGCCCGTTTTGCAATCGACACCTACCAATGGTAATCTGCGTCTGCCGATCCTGTATCAAAAAACCAGAAGAGGTGAAGGTGATAAAACAGTTCATATCAATAGTAAGACGGCCAACAGAGAGTAAATTAAAGGGTGAGGCCGGCACATAGAGAGCAGAGCAAAGAGAGAGAGGGGTGAATAAAGAGATCAGCACAGCCGGAGACCGGAACAAGCGCACCGTTGGCCACAGTAATAGACGGGGGATGAGGAGCATCCGAGAACCGTGGTGGCAGCAGAGAGGTAATGTGGTGGGTGGCACCCGAGTCCAGGATCCAATGAGAACCAGAGGAGAGACAGGCAGTACCTGTAATGGAGGAGGCAATACCTACAGGAGAGGTGGAGGCAACGGAAGCGGATGGAGGGTTGAGGAGCCCCTAAAGGTGTTGAAGCTGAAGGCGAAGAGCCTCAAGGTCTGTACCAGTGGGTGGAGAGCCATCAGTAACAGCAGCAGTAGGCGGGCGAGGAGGGTAGCCATGTTTCTTGTGACAGACCGCTTCAGTGTGGCCATCCGGCCACAGAAGGTGCACTTGGGGCCGACCGCGACCACCACGGCCCCGGCGCGGGAGCCCGTACGTCCACCCCGAGGAAGAGAGGGTGGGGGAAGTAAGGGAGGAAGGGTCTGTTGAAGAAGAGCCGGCGAGGATGGTGCAGAAGCCTCCGGGGGAGGTGGTACGCGGAGTAACATAGAGCAAACATCGGAGAAGGAAGGGGTAGCAGGTGAGGCCAGAACCTGGGCCGGATACTATGAAGGTGCGGCGGGACTCAAGCCATAATCATAGCAATACAGACCGCTTCCTTCCGGGCGCGTTGAATAGCGAGATCAGTAATAGGGGGCTGGTGCTGAATCCAGGCCTCCGTGAGAGTTTTAACACGGGCCACAAAGGAGGTCATGTCCAGATCTCTGCCGAGATCCAGAGCTTGAAGAGCGGTGATGATGTCAAACAGGTGCTGAAGACTGTCCTTGCCCGAGTACAAGGAATGGAGTTCATCCCACATTGCTTTGGCGGTCTCATGATACATAATCATCTGGTACGGCTCACCCTCTACCGAGTTCAGGATCCAGGTCTGGACGCGACCGTCATTCCGGAGCCAGTCATCAGAAGGAGGGGTTGGAGGTCCATGGGTAAGGTGACGAGCAAGGCCCTTGGCTTACAAGACCCGCCGGACGGAGTGAACCCAGGGGATGAAATTCGACTTGCCGGAAAGGGAAAGAGTAGTAATCTGAAGCTCATCGCGGAGTTCGGGAGGAGGAGCCACGGGGGCCGTCGGGGGTTGAGCGGTGGTGGAGTCACTAGATGACATAGCGACCTGGAGGAGAGGAGGCGCGGACAGAACCAGCGGACTGATGTACCGCAGAAGACAGGCCGCAGCGAGTACAAACACGCGCGACAAGGAGCGGGCTGGAGGAGGGCGCGGCGAGCTGGAGGATGTCGCCGAGGATAGGAACAGACCGCGACGCACTGGAGCCGGGCAAGGAGAGCAGAGAGAGGCCGCGCGGTCAGAGAGAGGCCGCAGCGGTCAGAGAGAGGCCGCGCGGAGAAAGACAGGCCGCAGCGGGCAGAGACAGTCCGCGCGAACAGAGACAGGCCGCGCACAGAGAAGTTCGCAGCGGGCAAAAACAGGCCGCGCGGATAGAGAGGGGAAGAGCCGGAGGAGACCGCGACCAAGATGCAGATGAGAGAGGAACAACCCGCACGGTCAGGCGGACCAGAGAACGGAGGAGAGCAAACCCGCGAGGAGAGAGACTCGAGCGGATAGAGTAGAGACCGCAGCGACCAACAAGAACCCGCAGAAGAGGCAGGCCGCAGGAGGCCGGGCGGGTAGCGAGCAGAAGAGAGCAGGAAGAAGCCGCAGCGAGCTAGAGCAGGAGGCAGGCCGCAGCGAACCGGAGAAAGCCGCAGCAAGCGAGGGAGTCCGCCGCGAGCAGGCAACGAGAGGGGAAAGCCGCAGCGCGGGAGAACAGGCCACGAGAGAGAGAGCGACCTGGAGGAGAGAGAGGGAGGGTGGACCCACGGAGAAGAGGGAGGGAAGGCTATAAAAGACGGAGGGGAGGGGTGGAACCACGGGAAGAGGAGTTCAAGGCAGAGGAGGAGCGGAGCGGACAGACTGGCAGGCCGCAGGAGGCCGAGCGGGTAGCGGACAGAAACAGTCCAGGCGGGTAGAAAAAGACAGTCCGCTCAATTCGAATCTGGCTCTGATGTCATGTTGTAAAAGCTCAAAGCTTGTATGTATTTCTCAGATAGATAAATACAGGGAGAGAATACAAATATATAGGAGAGATGAGAGAAGAATAAATCCTATACAAGATGTGGGACTAAAGAAGGAAGAGAGAAAGCAATAAGAGGGCCAATAAATGGGCCCTTTACATAGGCTTTTCTAATATTCTTTATGAACAATTACTGTAATATTTGATTTCTCAACTTTGTTATTTGCTTCAAGTAGCAAAAAAAATCTACAAATACAAAACCATCATTCAAAAGTGGGGGGGGAACGTTCTATATCCCCCCCACCCCACCCCACCCCACCCCACCCCACAGGCAGAAGTTCTTAATTGCTATGCTCAATGCAGTGCAGTTTGATGGTGTCTATAATTACTCATATTTTTCAAAGCCTTCTGCTCAATTAACCCCTTCTTCTTCAACAAATGCATCTTCTATGACCACCACAAAGGTTTGCCATTCTTTTCCTTGCTCTCAGGCACTAAAGTTTCTTATCTTTTTAGACAGAATTTATCAACTTTTTTATTTTCTCCACTACCTATCTTTGGCAAGTGCATCTTCTTAGGTTTCACAATTGTTTGTTGTTTCAAAATTCTATTGCTTTCTTTATCCTCAATCACTTAAGTTTATTATTTCTCAATTGAAGTTATCAACTTCTTTCCTTTATGCGAACATTCATATTCCATGTTTTTGTTTAATTTCCTCACAACTAAGGTTGGGTATGACCGTATGATTAAAATAATGTTGAATGCTGAGTAATATTTCTTTACAGCAAATCTAGGATTTTCGCATCAAATCACAA
Source organism: Platanthera guangdongensis (assembly GCA_039583875.1). Lineage (NCBI taxonomy): Eukaryota > Viridiplantae > Streptophyta > Magnoliopsida > Asparagales > Orchidaceae > Platanthera > Platanthera guangdongensis. Next base: position 3,057,222 of record CM077153.1, on the reverse strand, counting down.
AACTTATAAAAAAATGTACAAAATATTTTGGCATAAAGAATATTAGTATGTGTAGAGAATTCTGAAAAAATAAAGAGAATTGTTATTTTTTACAAAAATTATGTTCTTTACTACATGAGTGTGTACACATTTATAGGAAGAGAGAGAGAAGTATCACAATCCTAAGATTTGGGACAAATACAAGAATACAAGAGGGAAAATACATGGGGCCTTAATAATGGACCTTTTTACATGATTTTCTCTAACATTTTCCCGCAAGCTGGAGCATACAAATCATAGGCACCAAACTTGGATAAGAACTGATGATATAATGGTCGAGGAAAGGCTTTGGTGAGAATGTTAGCAACTTGCCCGGTAGCCGAGACATGCTCTAATTTCAACTTCTTTAATTGAACCTTTTCTCGAATGAAGTGGCTGTTAACCTAGATGTGTTTGGTCCTCTCATGAAATACAGAATTCTTGACCATATGTATAACAGCTTGACTGTCACAAAACAGAGTTGTTGGTGAGGAAAGTATGACTCGAAATCCCCAAGGAGACCTTCTAGCCAGGTGAGCTCTAACACAACTGCTGGCCTCGCACGATACTCGACTTCAGCAGATGAGCGAGCAATCACTGATTGCTTCTTGCTACGCCAGGTAATAAGGTTACCTCCAAAGTACGTACAGAAACCAGTTGTGGATCGTCGATCATCAAGAGAACTCGCATAGTCAACATCTGAATATGCAATCAGAGATAGAGAAGAGGAATGTTTGTACACAAGTCCTTGTACATGAGCAATACTCAAGTATCTGAGAATACGTTTGACGGCCTGAAGATAAGAGGCCCATGGAGCATGCATAAACCGACTGACAACTCTAACAACAAACGAGATATCAGGTCTTATAACCGTAAGATATATCAGCTTTTCTACAAAACGTCGATAATATTCTGGATTCGTAAGTAGAGGATCAGAGTCAGATTCATGTGCGCAACTTGTGGTTGACATCCATGGGACTGTCAACAGATTTGCATCTTGAATATTCTGCTCCTTTAAAAGGTCAAGACAGTATTTTCGTTGTGATGGGACAAGGCCATCGGGTCGACTGACAATCTTTAGTCCAAGAGAATACCGAAGATTTCGCAGATCTTTAGTTTGAAATGTGGAGTTTAAGTGTTGCTTGATTTGTTGAATCCCGGTCGAGTCAATACCAGTAATTAGAATATCAACAACATAAACTAGGAAAATGACTGTGTCAGTTGGGTGATGACAAGTAAACAAAGAAAAGTCCGTCGAGCTCCGCGTAACTCCAACTTCACAAACAATCTTGCTAAACTTATCAAACCAAGCTCGAGTAGACTGTTTGAGACCATAAATATATTTTCTTAAATGACAGACACGAGATTCCCTCGTGGTCTCAAACCCGAGAGGTTGGTGCACATAGACAGTTTCGAGAAGGTCGTCATTAAGAAATGCATTCTCGATATCCTACTGATGGATGTGACATTGTCGGTGAACAACCAAGAAGATCAGGACCCGAACGTTATTTAACTTGGCGACTGGCGAGAAAGTCTCATCATAGTTGATGTCATGTTGTTGAGTGAACCCACGAGCCACAAGCCAAGCTTTTAGGCATTCAACTGTCCCGTCGGGAGCATGTTTGATTGCAAAGACCCATTTACAGCTGACACAAGTCTGGCCTGGAGGGAAGGGACAAGATCCCAAGTTCAATATGCCCAAAGAGCGGTCCTTTCCTCATCAATGGCCACACGCTACCACGTATGTTGGAGAGCCTCTTGTAAAGAGTTAGGCATAGAAATGGAGGAGATAGAGAGCGCGAATTTGAGAAGAGGTGGGGAGAGGCAATGTAAGGATACATAATTCTCCAAGGGATGAGCCGTAGAGGTCAATGTCGGATCAACATGTCGTAAGATTGCACTGGTAGAGGGAAGCTGTTGTAGAGCATCAAATTTGGGAGGGTGGCGAGTGTAAACACAAAGGGGTTGTTTGGGTGGTACGAGTGTCGGATTTGGTGTGGGAAGAAGAGGTGGAAGCTGAGACGTGACTCGAATCGTAAGACGAGTTAATGAGGAGGAAGAAGAGGAGTTGTAGGAGAGGAGTGAAACTGTTGTTCCTCAATAAAGGTTACATCTGCCAAAACGACCATTTTATCATCAGTGGGAGAGTAATATACATAACTTTTCTGAGTGTGAGAGTATCCAACAAACATAAATTTGGTAACATGACGAGCAAACTTGTCAGTAGGCGGACCAAGGTTATGGACATAACATGTATCCAAAAACATAAGACGTGCGGGAGAAGGGACCCTTTGAAGGGAAAAGGAGATTAAACGGGGCCGCGAAATTAAGCATGGATGAGGGCATACGATTAATGAGATGACATGCAATAGAAACAACGAAGTTCCAGTATAGTGGAGAAACCTGCATTTGAAACATGAGAGATCGGCCGACATCAAAAAGATGACGATTTTTCCGCTCTGACACCCTATGTTGTTGAGAAGTATAAGCGCATGTAAGTCTAATGGATAATTCCAAACTCAGTTCACAGATTTGAGAAGAAACGACTGGTATATTCACGTGCATTATATGTGCGAATGACTTTCACGAAAGTGAAAAACTGAGTGTGAGTCTCCATAATAAAGGCACGAAAGATAGATAGAAGTTCAGCACGATCACGAAGCAGATACAACCAGGTGACGCGTGAGTAATCATCAATAGAAGTAAGACAGTAATGATAGCCATAAATACTAGGGATTTTATACGGTCCTCAAATATCAGAATACACTAAACAAAAAGGATCATCACTCCAAGTATATGCAGAATTAAAAGAGATACAATATTGTTTGCCAAAGATACAAGATTCACAAGTAAACTCATGAAAAGAAACATACGGAAGTACTTTCTTGAGAATCTGGAGAGAAGCATGTCCAAGACGACAATGTCAATCAACAGAAGAGACTATGGAGAGAACAATAGATGGAACATCCAGAAGATAAAGCTCATTAGACAGCCGTCCCCTACCAATGATATTCTGCGTTTATCGATCATGCACAACAAATAAAGGAAGAGGTTGAGAATGTTACACAACAATCAAGTTCTTGAATAAAACGGCTGACAGAAAGCGAGTTAAAAGGGGATGAGAGACACATGAGCAACGCCAGAAAGTTGGAGTGGTGTCACCATTGGCCACTGTAATGAACTTGGGATGGGCAGAATCCAAGTATTGAGGCGATTTTTGTGAAAAAATATGATGTGTGGTACTTGAGTCCACAATCCAGTGGGAGCTTTGGGAGAGATGGGATATACCTTCATTAGAGATCGACGAAACGGAGCCAGAGGAGCGACTAATCACCCCTTGTAACTATTGAAGCTGGGTGTGCCAAGTATCAATGTAATGACTGGTGGAGGAGTGAGGAGCAGCAGTAGTTGAAGCAGTGAGATGTGGAGGCAGACCATACTTGCGGTAAGAGGTGGCCTCAAGGTGACCATCCAGACCACAATGAGTACATGTAAAGAGAGGTCACCCAGCACGTCCCCGTCCCCAAGAAGTGGCGCGACCTCCACGAGCCTGAGGAATACGAGCTGAAGGAGTAAGAGTAGAAAGGGGTTGCTGGAGAAGAGCCGGAGATAGATTTCCAGGAGCATCCGGGGGAGGAGTAACCTTCAAGAGAATCGAGCAAACGTCCAACGAGGATAGAGTTATGGATGAGGAAAGAATTTGAGTCTGAACACTATGAAGATGGGGTAGAACATCATCATGACAATCACAACAGCTTCTTTTTGTGCCCGTTGTGCAACCAGATCCGTGGTGGGAGGCTAATGTTGTATCCAGACCTCAACAAGAGTCTTGGCCCGAGTAATAAAGTCATGTTACATGTTGCCCCGAGATCAAGTGTTTAAAGATCGGTAATGATGTTAAACAAGGGTTGGAGGTTATCCTTGTCAAAATAGAGGGAGTGGAGGTCCTCCCACATAGCATGGGACGTCTCATGATACATGGTCATCTTATACGGCTCGGTGTCCAGGTAATTGAGGATCCATGATTATACCCACTCAACAAAGTTTTTCTTTACACAGAAAGAGATGGTGATGATCTGAAGCTCATCACAAAGTTCAAGAGCAGCAGCAGCTGCACAGGTAAGGAGGGAGGAAGCAGCAGGTGAATCCATGAAATAAATAGCTCCGGTCAACGAGTAGAGAGATGCGTTGGCGAACAAAGAGCGCGATTAGCCAAGCAAAGTCGGGCGACTAGCCCAGCGGCAAGCAGCGGCTAGGCGAAATAAAAAATAGCAAGATTTGGTTAGGTGACGACGCACCAAGGGAAAGAGTAGCTATGCAACCAGCACTAGGAGACGAGACAAAACGCGCGGCTAGGCACCCCGCGGCAAGAGCGGCAAGCGAACTCCGGACACACCAAGGGAGAGAGGGCGGCCAAGGACAGACCAACTCGCGCGACAAGAAGAGGAGGTGGTAAGACCACAGAGCAAAGAGACCGCGCACGAGCAAAGCAGCAGTCAAGGCAGTGACCAGACAGACCGCGGCGTAAAGGGAAAGGCAGGCGATCTGGCACGACCTCGGCGAAGAGCGAGCACAGTGCGTGAATAGACAGACTGCGGCGACTAGGCAAAGAAAGACAAGTTGGCACGAGCTCACGGTGAACCGGGGAGAAGCACCAGGTTGCACGAGCTGAGGCAAGGAAGAACCGTCGGTGAGGGCAGCGACTCAGCCAGGCCGCAGAAAAACTATAATCGCGCCGGACAGAGGAGAAGCGCCAGGTCGCGCGATCTGAGGCAAGGAAGAACCGTCGGTGAAGGCAACGACTTAGCCAGGTTGCAGAAAAAGCAGGCAGGTGGGACCCACAGGGAAAAGCTATAAAAGCCTCTTATGGGAAGGCAGAAAACGGGGGCTGGGATCCAAGAGCAAATCACACAAATGATGCGGTTTGAAAAAAACAAGCCGCTCAAGATCAAACCACACACCAATTGCGGTTAGAGAAACGCAAATCGCAAGAAGATCGTGTAGAGCGAAAAACAAGAAGACCGATTCGCTCTGATGCCATGCAGAGAATTCCAAAAAAATAAAGAATTTTTATTTCTCAGAAAAATTATGTTCTTTGCTACATGAGTTTGTACATATTTATAGAAAGAGATAGAAGAGAAGTATCCCAATCATAAGATATGGGACATACAAGAATACAAGAGGAAAAATACATTGACCTTAATAATGAACTTTTTTACATGACTTTCTCTAACAATATGAAAGACAAATTACTTTGTCGAACCTTATTACTATGACAAGAAGAGAGATCTCGTTCAATGGAGTTCCTCCTCCATGAATATCTTTTGATTGCAATCACCCATTTTATATTACTTTAGCCTCAGAAGTTTAAGTCAATTTATGTTGTCTAATAAATTGAAATTTAGTTTTGCTTTTTCGCATACAATTTTAAAACGTGAGCGAAGGAAAAGAGGTTGTCCAAGGATCACGAGGTGTGGGAAGAGATTTTACCATTAATGAATTCTCTCTATTTGAGTTTTAACTTCCTATTTTCAGTTTCATTTTATGTGATTGGCAAAATGGATGAATTGATATGAAGGCAGAAAGGATGAATTGATTCTTCATAATAAGGTTGTCAGGATCGAGATCCTAAATGAGATCATTTCGTAGGATTGGATCGGATAATAGGTCGGATCGAGGATCGAGGATCGAGGATCGCTTTACAAAGTCAGGATCGATTTACAAAATTTGGATTTACGATCCTACGATTCGGATCGCGATCCTGACAACATTCATATCCGGCACATTTTATTTCTTTGAAAAATAAAGTTATTTGTGGTGTTTTTCCTACTTAGATACTCATGAAGGTACCCAATTCATTTTAATGGCTCTGATTGTGCTTCATTAGTAGTTAAGTCCTCATTTTCATTGTGCTTCAATAGTAGTTGTGTCCTCATTTTCATCGAGACTACCACTTTTTAATTATGCTGGTGGGTAACAATGGGTTAGTTGCTCTAGGTAAGAAACAATTATAATGAATAGTCTTCACCCAATTTGAGGCTTCAATGACAGATTTGCCATCAATTCAAATGTTCACATTGACTTTTGCACTTGTAATTATATTATACAAATTAATTCCCACATTTTTTATCTTGCAAAAAAATAACCCGCGGACGGATGGAGTCGGTTCGTAACCAAGTGATTACATGCGTTTTCCCATGTAAGGTTAAGCTCTAACTATTGAATTGCCTCAAATTGAAATGCAAAGAAACCTCATGCTTTTATAAAGTATCAACTTTCTTATAATAGCCGAAAATGCAGAATAATATATAAAAAACTATGCACAGCATCATGACATCAGGCTTATAATAGAACAGTTACAAGCAACAAAGAAGTAAAAACAAGTCCAAAAGCTTAAACACGGAAGAAAATATAATATTGAAATATCATATACAGTACCATGCACTATAAATGAAAGCCAGTAAGAATAATTTTGGGAATGGGGATCAGAAGACAAACTTTATTAACCATTACTTGTAAGTTCATAGTAATATAACCGTTTGCGGTTATGTTCGCATCGTTATGCGGCGGTAACAGCCGCATCAGTAACAGCCGCATTGGAAGTAACTTCCTTAGCTTCTGATTCCGCCTCCCAGAATGAAGTCGCCTTTCCTGTCTTGGAAACAGTCTGCAGGACAGCTTCAGGTTTCACATTGCCCTTCACAGTTACTTTCTGTTCCTCCAAATCAACATCAAAAGATTCAACACCTATAAACAATTACAAAATTGGGTGAATGCTTGTAAAAAAATATTTATAATTAATGATTGTTTATTCGCTAAATTTAGTATAGCAGTAGGAAAGGGATATGGAAGATCGAAGGGTAAATACCTTCCAACTTTGACAGGACCCTCTTAACAGCGCCAACACAGCCTTGGCAGGACATGCCGACTCGGAGGACAACTGTCTGCAGAATATGTGGAAAAGGAGTTGTTAATGGGATTTACTTTGTAATAAAAAGAACTATAAGAGGCGATTTTTCCTACTTAACAAGCTCAAATAATATGCGAGTTCTTTCTTCAGCATAAATTGGAATGGAGATCAAAGCCAATATACATTGAGCTATAATTAATATCTCAAGGGTCTATTTGGTGCAGTTATTAGGAACATTGCATTCCACCAAAACGACATTTTCAGTGGAACCCTGCAAAACGACATTTTCAGTGGAACCCTGCAAAACGACATTTTCAGTGGAACCCTGCAAAACGACATTTTCAGTGGAACCCTGCTTTCTACCAAAACGACATTTTCAGCGGAACCCTGCTTTCTTCCCTGGTGGAACGCGATCAGAGTGAGTGCGTGATCATACGGTCTCTCGACCCGACAGTGTTTCAACCCAAATGAGCAGCGTGATTGAAGCACTACATTCAAGGCATCCCTAAAGCTCGTACATATCCATGATAATTTGCAAAATATAAAACCCTATTGAGAATTACACTGAAAAATTAAGAAATTCATGAAATCTTGTGCACTTAGAATATATTTTGGACCCCTCCACCTGTGACGAGATGATCCTAACATAGTATCAGAGAAGACTTGGCACAACGGTCCACTCTCACGTTACTCAAACAACAACACTCGAGCATTTATCCCACTATAGTGGGGTCGGCTATATGGATCCTTTGTCGCCATTGTGCCTTTAGTCATAATCTCACTAATGCCTAAGTACATCATCTCTTATAGTTTCATTCCAAGTCTTTATTGGTTTAACCCTCCCCCGTAAATAAATTCTTATAATGCCTAAGAGGCGCCTCTAGTGGTCTCCTTTGTACATGTCCAAACAATCTTAGCCAATCTTCTTGCAATTTCTCTGCAATTAGTGTCACTCCTATCTTAGACTCCGTTTGGGGGGACTTACTTTCACCGGTCAAGCGGTTACGACTGCATGAACCGCTTGACCGGTGAAAATAAGTCCCCCCAAACAGAGCATTATTCCTGATACATTCATTCCTAATTTTATCTAATCTCAACTCTCATGTGCCCACACATCCACCTAAGCATTCTCATCTACACAACTCCTATTTTTGTTGGTCTAATTGCAATACGGTAAAACGTGTCTTTAAGTTTTAATGGTACTTTACGATCACGCGCCTCTCCACTACAACCAACCTGCTTGGATTCTATGTATCACATCTTTATCAACACCTCTATCTTTTTGAACTATCGATTCAAGATATTTAAAACACTTCACGTTACCCAACTAAAAAATGTATCTGTGTTTAAGGCCGAACGCCGCATGTTTAGGGAAATTCATGAAGTCTTCATGGATTCAAAGTCTGGTTAATAGACCAAATATGCCCTGCACAGAACAATCCTGCACCTCCCTTATGCCTGCTTGGTGATATTAACGGAAAACAAACTCAAACGACTCAAAAAACCACTCAATTACTTCACAATACTAATCATCACTTCATTACCACACTTTCCTTATGCCTGCTTGGCGATATTAACGGAAAACAACAACAAACAACTAAAAAAACCATTCAATTAATTCACAATACAAATCATCGCTTCCTTAAACAGTCTTAAAACCCTGCTGATGCATGGGATAGCAGCCTAATACCTTTCACTCTCCTGACGCTCGCGTGGAACACCTTCGAGCTCATTGTCGCACGTTGCCGCCTGGAAACCCATTCAAGGGCAGCGACGGACCACACTAGGTACTCTTCCTCTCTATTTAAGCTACCACACATCATCCCCATGGATTGTTTTGCTCCATTCTGAGAGAAATTTTCCAATTTAGCTTCACTCTGGGAGTTTCAAGCTTCCCCTCAACCCCAAGGATGATTTCAAGGCTTCAAAGGGTTGTTCATGGAAAGGGAAGACTCAGATTTTCTAGCACGCATAAAATTTTCTAGAGCAAGTTTTTCAGAAAGACTTACAATTTGCCGTGGAGGAATCACATGCTAATCAATTCGATTATTTGGAACAATTTGCATATGTATCATTTGGAGTCATTTAAAATGTGAAGGGAAAGTGTTCTGAGTGTGAAATTACTTATAATTGTTATCGAGATATGAATACTATGGAAGATATGTAGTGTGGAAAGCTTCTAAGATACAACCTCTTATCGCTTACTTCAATTATTTCTGTGACGGGATGTGAATTAAAATTAAAGATCTCTTTCATGAACTGGAATGTTCCAAGAAAATGTGGTTAGAGCCTAAATAATTTTGATTTTTTTGCATGTTATTGGATCTGATTTAAGTTCATGATGAAAAAGTGATTTCAATGCCTTATTAGACTTGGTGAAAATTGAAATCTTATAGTGAATACTTAGCTGTACGATCAAGCATTCATATTTAGCGAATTGGATATGGATATTGCTGATAACTTTTCAATAATTTTGAAGGCTATGTATATCTGTATTCTATGAGAATTTTAAATCTAAGGGGTGATAAAAGAAACTAAATATTAATGAATTTTTCATATTTCCATGGCATGGGCTTAGCCAATACGTATCACTATTCTTATTTTATATGTGGATAATATCATTGTTACAGGAACTGACGATCAACACAATACTCATGTAAAAGGGGGATTGACATCTACCTTTGAAATCAAAGATTTGGGTCTTATTTGATATTATCTTGGTATTGAGATTGTTTAACTTGCCGAAAAAATTATGATCTCTCAGGGCAAATGTCTTATATCTTCTCAGTGATATTGGATATTTGGGAGTAAAACTTGTCAATAGCCTTGTGGATCCTACTTATGATATTCACAAGGATAATTCTTCAGATCTTGAAAAATGGTTGAAATTTCAACGCATCGTGAGAAAATTGATTTATCTGACTATTACCAGACCGGATATCTCCTTTGTTGTTTGTTTAGTTAGACAATTCATATATAGTCATAAAGTTCATCACTATCAAATTGTACTTTGAATACTTAAATACTTACAAATGACCTCGAAAAAGACATCATCTATCAAGATTATGGTCACCTTAAGGTTCACGGGTACTGTGATGCTGATTGGGCCGGTTTCTCCTCTGACAAAAGATATACAAATAGATATTCTATCTTTGTGGGTGGCAATCTTGTTTCCTGAAGGATTAAGAAAAAATGTGGTTGCTAGTGGTTTCCTCTACTGAAGTAGAATATTGTGTCATTGTCGTTACTATACGTGAATTGATTTGGGTTAAATCTATTCCGGGAGAAATGAGCTTTCCTGTCCTAAAGGTCATGCACACACTGTGATAATCAAGTTGTTATTCACATTGCCAACAACTTTGTCTTCCATGAGAGGACAAAACACATTGAAAGTTTTACTCCACTCTTCTACACCTGTAAAGAGACACACTGCCGGGTAGGGTCTTTGCAGCAGGCTCAAAGGACATTGAGACTTGAGCACTGACATCCTTCCTTATTTCTGTTGTGGATTCTGACTGATAACTCAGGATCATGAGGTTCTTCACCTCTGCTACCTGAAGAGCTATTGTTGGAGCTCTCGTCTGTAACTATAACTACTTTATGCTTCTTCTTCCTGTCAGCTGGCTATGGGTAAGGAAGCAATACCTTATCACATGTATCAAACATCCTTATATCCATCTTACTCATGTGATGGATTTTTGCTCCTAGCTTCAGATTTAGCATTCCCGGAGCAGAGTTCAGTAAGAACAAAGATAGTATCCTATCCAGATTGGGTTCAGGAATACACTCAACAATTCTGTCAAAGATGTCCGGGGGGGGAAGAAAGATGGAAGCTCAAAAAAGACAGGTAACAACACAACGAGGTATGGAAAAGAACAAAGAAAACGTGTACCTTCTTTAGATAGCTTTCTTGACATGGATATGAATTTCTAAGACCTTCAAAGTACTTGTAATTCCCAAGAACCTAAAGGAAGGGTTCTAAGTTCTAACTAAATATTTCTGAGATCTTTCTAACAAAACATGTATTGGCTAGCTCTAAGAGAACAATGGTTCTTCTTATAAGCTTTCTTGTAATAAGAGATAAAAGAAGAAATATGATTTGACCCGAAACCCAAAGATAGATACCAGTCTTTGTCAACAAGTCACTTAACATTCATCCTTGTAGAGACTAATCTAGATCCTAATGTCAAGACTATTTCACCTTAAGATATATTTATATTAGAACTTGTCACCTCCAAAAAAGTTGATCCAACATTCCCTAAGGATAAATGTACACTATGTTCAATGATAAACTGAGCTGAATTGATCGAGGTGGCCTGGACTATATGAGATCCTATAAATATCACCGATCAAGTTGATAGTAGAAAAGGCCGACTAGATGTTGAAGAAGCACATACTTGGTCCAGCAAGATAATCGCTCAACCACCCAAAAAAAGTTGTTTTTGAAACACAAGTGCTCAACAATACTATTCAGAGGAGTACAATCATATAAAATTGCTCGGCTCAACCCATCATTACACCCCAAAGTAGTTATCACAAACTACTTCTGAATCCAACCATCAAATTCTGATGGAAAATACATCCCCCCCCCCCTCATTCCAATGGAATCCAACCCTCAAATTCTGAGGGAAAATCCATCTCTCTTATTGGGCCCAAGTAGCGCAATAATGCTTGAGTAAACTCTCCAGACAAATTTAAAATTAACAATAAGTATTGTGACACTCATTAATTCTATATAAGGAGTGCTGCAGCTAATGCATTTTTGCTAAGATAAATACTTCTCCAAATTTTCCCTAAAATGCTTTCGCTCATTAATTACAAATATAAATTTACTTTTTTTAATCTTATCTTAGCACATTTCATTAGATGTCGGACAATCTATAATTTCTCCCCATAAGCGGTGCAAAATATATAATTAGAAAAAAAAAATGACCAACAAGTAATCGTTTTGTTGCAGTTCTCTTTTTACCCCCTCAACGCTTGATTCCACTCAAAAATCACTTCTTAATGAATACCTGAAGTCAATGAAAACTTCTACGGAGCTGAAATTATGATTTCGATCCAGGGTGAGACGAATCGGAATTTTAAACATGTAGTTCTAGGTCTCCCGCAGCACATACTAGCTTCTAAAACAGCAAAATTGAATATGTAAATCATTTAAATTGAAACAAGAAACCTATAAAAATCTTTATTCTCCAAAAATTCAGAACCAAAAGGACCAATTAATCGCGCAAAAAAAGGTGAGGAGCCAAATTCAACATGCAAGCCCCAATCTAATAATGGAGAAAACATCAAAGACCTAAAACTCGCGATCCGGCATAAAGGGGAAAGCGATGAGAAATTCGGAAACCCTAGGTTTTGCGGAGGAGAAGAACGGAGTAAGATTTTACCTCGGCCATGCTTAGATCTTAGAAGTAGATCTGCAGAAACCAGAGGATACAAATTGACTCCCTCGAGAGAGAGAGAGAGAGAGAGAGAGAGAGACGTGCGATGAGAGCCTTGTTGATTTTAATATAAATAATATTTAGGGCCTGTTTGGGGTACCGTTTTGAGCGCTTATATAGAATTAAGAGCGATGAATACCTGTACAGTATTTGCGATATCTGTTTGGTTGAAGCCAGTTTAAACCGGCCGGCTGAAAAGGGCATAATCGCGTCGTTTTGAGGCCGGAGGAAAGAGCACCAGCGCGTCGTATGCAACCCGTCGTTCACCTTTTCCTCTCCTCCTTCGTTGCAATCTACAGTGCTCCAACAAGCCGATCTTCCCCCTTCGCTGATATTCCAAGTAAACGACCGCATTTTTCGGCGCCGATCTTCCCCTTCGCACATCCGCAACTAGTAAGGTCGTTCTAAACCCTAAATCAGATGTTTCCCGCTTCACTGTAAAGGCGTATCTCTGATTTTTCGGCTTGTCAACCTCCTTCAGAAGCGATCTTCCTCCAGGGTCGCCTTCCTCCTTCAGAGCTGATCTTCCTCCAGGGCCGGGCTTCTTCCTTCAGAGTCGAACTTCCTCCAATGCCAAGCTTCCTCCTTCAGAGCCAATCTTCCTCCAGGGCCGAGCTTCCTCCTTCAGAATTGATCTTCCTCCTTCAGAGCCGATCTGTCAAACCAAAGAGCAGGCATGGTTAATTTTCCTTATCTTCCTTATCTTGCATTTTGAATTATTGGAGCATGCCATGTGTTTTTGTAATTGTTCAGTTGGAATTTTTTGTCTATACCGGCTTACATCCCATCTTTTTGTTGGGGTTCAGCCCCTAAAGGTGAGGTGTGTGCAAAATTTAAGAAGAAGTGTGTGCAGATTTTCAGGAGTTGCAACCTGGATATTGAGGTGCCAACCTTTTTTAGTGCTGTTTGCTTTTGGGCTGAATGAACAGTTTTTTTATTAAAAACTGTGTGCAGTTTTTCTTTATAAAAACTGCTGCGTGCCTTTTAAAATCAGATTCCTCCTGATTAAAGAAGGCTAAGGTTATCGGAAATAGAGGAGCGGAAGCCATTCCCAGCCCGCGCGTCCGCCGTCCGCCGTCCGCCGTCCCCGAGCGCCAGCGCCGTTCGCCGCCGCCATCGCCGCGCCCGCGCCGTCCTCGGCCGCCATTCCCGCTGCTGCAAGGAACTTTTGCCGCTGCTGTAGGCGGCTCTTCGCCGCTTGAAGGAGGTGTTTCCTCGGTGCTATTGGAAGGAGATTTCTCTACTGTTTCAAATGCTTCTTCGTCTACGGCCTCAGGTGTTCCCTTTCTTGTCTTCGTTTGCTATTTTGCTTGAAGAGAGAGTAGGATTTTATCTTGTTGTAGAGAAGTTGTGGTTTGATCTTGGTGGTAGAGAGGAGTGGATTTGTGTGTCAAATCCGGAGGGCGTTCTAGGTTTTGGGCAAACCTAGATAATTTTTGTAATCCTTATTTGTTATAGTGGATTTTAGTTGCGCCGTGGCCCGTGGTTTTTGACCTTCAGTGGTGAAGGTTTTCCACGTATATCTTTGTGTTCATCTGTGGTGTTGTTTTTGTTTTGTTTCTTATTGCTTGGACTCTATTGATTGGTGGGGGTTGCAATTATCTTCGGACCCCCGTTCCCTAACAAGTGGTATCAGAGCCAGGTTATTTGGCTAGTCGTTTTTATTTCTCGGTTTCTAACTTGGTGCGGTAGGTGACGACCATCGGTCCGCTCCCTATCCTCTCTTGTTAATCCCTTGAAATAAATCGACTTGTGGACCGTAATAGAGTTGTTTGAGAAAGCAATGGAACAGAACACAAGGATGGTCAGTATGAATGGCAAGAATTGGAGCATCTGGAAGCCTCGGATGGAGGATCTCTTATATTGTAAAGATCTCCATGCTCCGTTGACAGGGAGACCTGCTTCAGTTAAGGATGATGAAGAGTGGAAGAAAATGAATCAAAAGGCAGTAGGGTTCATTAGACAGTGGCTCGATGACTCTGTTTTTCATCATGTTTCCACGGAGACCTCAGCTCAGGCCTTATGGAAAAAGCTTGAAGCCTTGTATGAGCGGAAGACTGCAGGTAACAAGGCATTTCTGATTAGGAAGCTTGTCAATTTGAAGTACCGGGAAGGTTCACAGATGACTGAGCATCTGAATCTTGCTCAAAGTATTATCAATCAGTTGGAGTCCATAAAGATCACTTTGGAAGATGAACTCCAAGCTCTAATGATCCTTAGTTCTTTACCCGAGAGTTGGGAGACTCTAGTAGTGTCGTTGAGCAACTCAGCACCTGATGACGTGGTAACCATGGAGATGGTGTCTGGTTGTCTCCTGAACGAAGAGCTAAGAAGGAAGGATTCTGGATCTTCCACTTCGGGTGTTTTTCTCATGGAGGGAAGAGGTCGGTCTGTGAAGAAGGATGTGAAGCACAGGGACAGTTCCAGGAGTAAGTCCAGGGGCAAGTCTAAGAAGGATATCGAGTGCTACTATTATAAGAAGAAGGGTCATTTTAAGAAGGATTGCTTCCAAATGAAAAGAGACCTGAAGGGCAAGACAAAGGAGGTTGGAGAATCCAGTGGTGATGCGACGACTTCGATTGTGGAGGCAGAGCCGTTATGCTTGCAGTGCAGTGGGTCGTCTTGCCAGGACTGCGTTGACACAGACTGGATTGTGGACGGAGGTGCATCCTATCATTGCACTCCTCACAGAGATTACTTCTATACCTATTCTGCGGGAGATCTTGGTGTGATCCGGATGGCAAATTCTGGTGAGTCGTTGATTGTTGGCAGTGGTGATGTCCATCTGGAGACTGAATTGGGGAAGATTATTCTCAAGGGCGTCAGACATATTCCTGACTTGAGAATGAATCTGATTTCCATTGGTAGGCTTGATGATGGTGGTTTCACAAGCATTGAAGGTGGAGGGACCTGGAGGTTGTTAAAGGGTTCTTTGGTAGTAGCCAGAGGAAGGAAGTGTTGTGGCCTTTATCGTACTAAAGTCAAGATCTGTGGTCCAAGTGTGAATGCGGCAGAGGGCGACTCTATGGAGTTATGGCATCGCAGACTTGTGCATATCAGCGAGAAGAACTTGAAGATCTTGGTGAAGAACAAGGTCCTTCCGGAGCTATCAGGAGGGCTTCCTGATACGTGTACGCACTGCTTGGCCGGTAAGCAGAAACATGTTTCCTTTGCTGATTCTGAACCAAAGAGGAAGGCGGAGTTATTATACTTGATACACACTGATGTGTGTGGTCCTATTGAGCCCAAGTCTGTGGGCGGAGCCGCTTACTTTGTCACGTTCATTACGATCACTCCAGGAAAGTCTGGGCATATTCTGTGAAGCAGAAGAGTGATGTTCTAGCAAAGTTTGAAGAGTTCAGAGCGAAGGTGGAGAAGATGACCGGGAAAGAAATAAAGCGAGTTCGATCTGACAACGGGGGAGAGTACACTGGTGCCTTCGACGCTTACTGCAGAAGGCATGGCATAGTACATGAAAGGACAATCCCGAGGACGCCGCAACAGAATGGGTTAGCAGAAAGGATGAACAGGACGATTATTGAGAAGATCAAATGTATGATTTCTCAAGCTGGCATTAGCAAACAGTTTTGGGCTGAGGCTGTGTAAACTGCTGTACATCTGATAAATTTGTCTCCTTCTGCACCTCTGAATGGTGATATTCCAGAGCGTGTTTGGTCCGGAAAGGAAGTGTCGTACGGACATGTGCGGGTGTTTGGGTGCAAAGTTCATTTCATGTCCCCAAGGAAGAGAGATCGAAGCTTGATGAGAAATCCCGGGAGTGCATCTTGATGGGATTTCCCCATGAGCAGTTTGGCTATAGACTCTGGGATCCTATGAACAAGAAAATGATCAGAAGCAGAGATGTGATATTTGTTGAAGATCAAGTGGTTGGTGAGCATAATGCTGCAGAGTCACAGGTTCCACAGTTGCCACCTGCGGAGGAGAGACTCTATGCTGATGATGGGTCAGTAGAGACTGTTGCTAATGATGGGCATCCTGAGGAGGAAGTTGGTGAGCTTATTCCTGATGAGGAGATGATTCTGGATGTAGGGGGAGCTCTGCCAGTTGATGTACCACCTGTGGTGGAGGTTCCTCTTGTCAGATCTGAGAGAGTCAGAAGGCCCAATACCAGGTATTCCCCTCATGAGTATATTTTGCTTACAGATAGTGGAGAGCCTGAGTCCTATGTGGAGGCTCAGAGTGCTGAAGATCATGAGGCTTGGACAGCTGCTATGGAAGAGGAGTTGTACTCCCTTCAGAAGAACGAGACGTATGATTTAGTCTCATTGCCCAAAGGGAAGAGAGCTTTGAAGAACAAGTGGGTCTTCAAGTTAAAGTTAGATGAAAATCGCTCTCAGCCAAGGTACAAGGAGAGACTTGTGGTGAAAGGTTTCAGTCAGAAACAAGGTGTTGATTTCGACGAGATTTTTTCCCCAGTGGTGAAAATGTCCTCTATCAGACTGGTGTTGGGTATGGCTGCCTCCATGGATCTTGAAGTCGAGCAGATGGACGTCAAGACGGCATTTCTACATGGCGATTTGGAGGAAGAGCTATATATGGAGCAGCCCGAAGGCTTTGTGGCTAAGGGGAAGCATCATCTGGTCTGCCGGCTCAAGAAGAGCCTTTATGGGTTGAAGCAGGCACCCAGGCAGTGGTATAAGAAATTTGACTCTTTCATGATGAAGAGCAAATTCCAACGGACCAGGGCTGATCACTGTGTGTATGTGAAGAGGACTGAGAAGATGTTCACTATTCTGCTATTGTACGTAGATGATATGTTGATTGTTGGGGATGACAAGGCCAGCATAGCTGAGTTGAAGAAGGAGCTCAGTGAGTCCTTTGAAATGAAGGATTTGGGACCGGCAAGGAAGATCCTTGGAATGAAAATTACCAGGGA
Source organism: Platanthera guangdongensis (assembly GCA_039583875.1). Lineage (NCBI taxonomy): Eukaryota > Viridiplantae > Streptophyta > Magnoliopsida > Asparagales > Orchidaceae > Platanthera > Platanthera guangdongensis. Next base: position 3,039,953 of record CM077153.1, on the reverse strand, counting down.
CAGGAGTGCTGGTCAACTATGGTTGTCTCAGTCTGAGTATGTGGAGAAAGTGCTGAAGAGGTTCATGATGGACAAGGTAAAACACGTTGCTACTCCTCTGGCCGGGCACTTCAGACTTTCCAGTTCTCAAAGCCCCTCATCTGAGAAGGAGGTGGAAGAGATGAGCCAAATTCCTTATGCATCCGCAGTGGGGAGCCTGATGTATGCTATGGTCTGCACTAGGCCAGACATAGCTCATGTTGTGGGGTCTGTGAGCCGTTACTTGGCAAACCCAGGGAAAGTCCATTGGAGTGCTGTGAAATGGATACTCCGCTATCTCCGAGGTACCTCAGACCTTTGTTTACAGTTTGGTGGAGGTCCACCAGAACTTAGTGGGTACTCGGATTCGGATATGTCAGGAGATGTTGACACGAGGAGATCTACTTCTGGATTCGTGGTCACTTTTGGAGGGGGAGCAGTGTCGTGGCAGTCAAGGCTTCAGAAGTGCGTGACATTGTCGACGACGGAGGCTGAATATATTGCGTTGACTGAGGCGTCAAAGGAGCTTATTTGGATGAAGAAGTTCATACTAGAGCTTAATCTCCGACACGACGTGTACACAGTTTTCTGTGACAGACAGAGTGCTATATTTTTGGCCAAGAATCCTTCTTTTCACTCCAGGACGAAGCACATTGACGTGAAGTATCACTGGAATCAGGATGCTGTGGAGGAGAAGTTGTTGGTGGTGGAGAAGATCCACACGGATGAAAATCCTTCGGATATGATGACGAAGGTTGTCCCAAGGGAAAAACATGATCTCTGCCGGCGGTTGATCGGCATGATCCCCACCTGAAGGAGTCAAGGTGGGATACTCTCCTTTATGGTCTGAAGGGGGAGTTTGTTGGGGTTCAGCCCCTAAAGGTGAGGTGTGTGCAGAATTTAAGAAGAAGTGTGTGCAGATTTTCAGGAGTTGCAACCTGGATATTGAGGTGGCAACCTTTTTTAGTGCTGTTTGCTTTTGGGCTGAATGAACAGTTTTTTTTATTAAAAAACTGTGTGCAGTTTTTCTTTATAAAAACTACTGCGTGCCTTTTAAAACCAGATTCCTCCCGATTAAAGAAGGCTAAGGTTATCGGAAAGAGAGGAGCGGAAGCCATTCCCAGCCCGCGCGTCCGCCGTCCGCCGTCCCCGAGCGCCAGCGCCGTTCGCCGGCCGCCATCGCCGCGCCCGCGCCGTCCTCGGCCTCCATTCCCGCTGCTGCAAGGAACTTTTGCCGCTGCTGTAGGCGGTTCTTCGCCGCTTGAAAGAGGTGTTTCCTCGGTGCTATTGGAAGGAGATTTCTCTACCGTTTCAAGGGCTTCTTCGTCTACGGTCTCAGGTGTTCCCTTTCTTGTCTTCGTTTGCTATTTTGCTTGAAAAGAGAGTAGGATTTTATCTTGTTGTAGAGAAGTTGTGGTTTGATCTTGGTGGTATAGAGGAGTGGATTTGTGTGTCAAATCCGGAGGGCGTTCTAGGTTTTGGGCAAACCTAGATAATTTTTGTAATCCTTATTTGTTATAGTGGATTTTAGTTGCGCCGTGCCCCGTGGTTTTTGACCTTCAGTGGTGAAGGTTTTCCACGTATATCTCTGTGTTCATCTGTGGTGTTGTTTTTGTTTTGTTTCTTATTGCTTGGACTCTATTGATCGGTGGGGGTTGCCGTTATCTTCGGACCCCCGTTCCCTAACACTTTTGTCATACCGGCATGGTTAATTTTTTGTCTATACCGGCTATATGGATCCTTAGTTGGAATTTTTTGCTCTATTTTTTGTATGTGTTTTATTTTTAAGGTTTGACGTTCTAACCGCCACTGGAATGATGTTTTCTCAAACAGATAAATTATTTTACAGTTTTGAAACAAATTGCAAATGGAGGTTACCCAAACACAAATTCAGTTTTGAAAATACAGTTTAGAATCTCCCTTTTGAACTGCTCCCTTTTAAAACGGCACTGATATCCCAAACAGACCCTTAATGTACTGCGGTTGTCGGGGTCTGATGGAAGTACAGGTCCTAACATGATCATCTACGGAAGTACACCGGTCCGGTTCTCCACACCGGTTTTTACAGGTGGAGATAATTTTGGGTCCGGCCCGAGTGTTTTTGGCTCATGAAACAATTGAATTGGAATGCTTATTATTTGTTATTCCGAAAATAAATATATAACAAATCTTGATGAGATGATCACACTTCAATAATAAGATGACTTGGATAAGTTATCGTAGTTCGTCAATGAGAGTACTTGCATTGTGTATTTCATTGGCATGTGAGTTGTGAACACCACTATTATAGATGACTATTGTTAGATATAATGTCAAGTCGGCATACACTGTGACCATGCACGCATTAACGACAACTCTTTATGGCTCTTTGATGACTACGACACCTAATGAACCACCGGATTCTTACATCAAGCCATCAACAGCCAGTCTTAATGGTCCTTCCATGAATACGGCAACAAATGAACAATCGGATCCTGACATTCAAACATAGTTGCTCTCTAGTTGTGCCTACTTGTATATCATTGTTAGTTCCCTTATGTGATCAAAGCTACTATTCGGAGGCTGATTTAGTGGTTGATTTATTGTAACAACCACATAATTTTGGGAGTTAATTATTCACTCCATTCAATATAAATAGCTGGTTGTAAACCTTGAGATGGACACAGTTCAATTGTACATTTCCTTTTGGTATCAGAGGGAAGGTCTATCATGTTGAGCCTCCTACCCTCTCAAATTCTTCAGCCATCTCCCTCTCGTCTTCAACACCAAACCTTTTTTAGTGTATATTTGGACGAATAACGGGTTTAGAGGCATAACGGGTCAGTTCGGACACGTGTAGATCTGATACCCGTAGAAACTCCTTGAGTTTGTCTATTTATACCCACCTAGGGGCAACGGGTAGGGGATTTCACTTTGATCACCACTCAGATGCTTCGAGCAACATTAACATTCTCGAAGACACGCCCCTGTCGCTCACGCTTTACACGTCTGTAACAGTTTTTTCTATCCTTCGTTCTCCCGTCCGCCGGTAATCAAATCGGGAGGAAAACAAATCCGTCTGCTGCTGGTGATTGGCAAGGCAGAAGGATGTCGCCGCCTGGTTTCGGAAAGGAGAAGACCTCGCTTCCATCATCGCTAAAATCTGGAAGGAGATCGGAGGTTTTTTGCTGTCGTGACCGCTCTCGTCCCGACACAGCTATTTCGCTCGGTTCGCGAAGGAGAAAATCAAAACCGACGCCGGTGGATTGATTTTTTTTTGTCGGTGATTGCATCGGGAAGGAAGAAGTTTGTGGCCGCCGGTGTTCATTCCCGTCGCGCTGCTTCGCGCTCCTGTTCTTCTTCCAGTCCCGGCACAGGGATTCGCGCTCCTGTTCTTTTTGTCGCTGCCTTCGATCGGGATCATAAAGAAAAAAAAACAGTGTGAAGGATCAAGCGCATAACCAACTGTTCCAAAAGCCCGGACTGTTGGAAAGGGTGCTACTTAATTTCTTAAATTAGTAGAAGAGCGCCACGGGTCAAGTGAAGGAACGCCGGACCCCAACAATCCCCCCCCCCCCGGCGTCCAGCACAACCCGTCGGCTCAGAGGTGGAGTTACCACATGGCCCACATGGCTCAGAGGTGGGGTTACCACATGGCCCACACGGCTCAGAGGTGGGGTTACCACATGTCCACGGTTTCACAGCTCAGAGGTGGGGTTATCACATATCCACGGTTGCCTGACCCACCGGACCCACACAGGTAGAAGGGAAAAATCAGGATTTAATAGCGCTCCCCCGGTCTTGAACCCGTGACCTGCTCTGATACCAATTGAAGGATCAAGCGCATAACCAACTGTTCCAAAAGCCCGGACTGTTGGAAAGGGTGCTACTTAATTTCTTAAATTAGTAGAAGAGCGCCACGGGTCAAGTGAAGGAACGCCGGACCCAACACAGTGCAACAGAAATCTGTGGCCGTCTGGATTGGGACACGGAGGCCGACCATGCTCCAGGTTTTCCTCAGGATTTCCATCTTGTTGCCGCTGCTGCTATCGGAAAGGAACAAAATCCTTCTACTGCTACCGTGAGTCGATCTAAAGCTGCAGAAACTAGGACAGCCCCAATCATTGAACCGAGTGTGATCCACTGTTTTCTTTGGTTTTCAAGGTCGGAGCTCATTGAGAACGTTAGGGGAAACTTATTGATACAGATCCCAAGTTGACTCTCTCAAGTTGTTATTGGAGAGATCCTGTGTTTTTTGGAGTAAAACCATCCAATCTAGTGGATCCTGCTGCGTCAAAAGGAATTCATCTCAAACATTTTTTTTTGGAAAGACAAGATGATGAAGGGGAACAATTTCTCCTCTTTGGTCCCGATGATAGAACTGGAGAAGTTCACAGCGACCGAGTTTAATGATTAGAAACTGAACACTTAGTTTGGGATGAATTACCCGAACGTGTTCTACACAGTTCTGTCTGATTGTGCTAAAGTTTCTGTGACTGATGACGAATCTCAGTAGATCCACGATGAGCACTTCTGCTGTGACTACTGCTGAACTGTCTGTCCTCCAGCGTAGCGAAGACGTACATCAAGATGAAAACTGCCAAGAAAATCTGGGAGGCACTGGAGTAGCACTTCAGGCAAGAGGAGGATCTGTTCAAGGCGCACCTGGTGGACAAGTTTCATTCCTTCATGTTCGACGAGAAGAAGGCGAATATCCCTCAGGTATCGGATTTTGAAGTATTAGTAGATTCTTTACATAGTGAGAATATCTCTCTGCCAGACAGCTTTGTTGCTGGCACGATCATTTATAAGCTGGCCTCTACGTGGTACAATTTTAAAACTGAAATGTGCCGTAAAAAGATGCAGGTCGGTGTTAATGACCTCAAGCGATTTATTCGTATTGAGGATGAAATAGGACTTCACACGCTTTAGAAACTGTTAGCAAGCAGAAGGCTGCGACTAATATGGTTCTTAGTTCTAAACTCGTACCGAACCCTAAAAGGACCAGACCCTCCCATGGTAGCTCCCAAGTTGCAGGCCCTAACAAAAGCACTAAAAAGTTCAATGGCAAGTGTTTTAAATGCAACAAGTGGGGGCACAACGCATCTGATTGCAGACTCCCTAAACGGGAAAGAACCAAAGCACCACGGGATGACATTCAAGCCAATATGGTTAGCCTAGCTGAGTCTTCTGATTTTGTTACGATGGTCGGAAATGTTAATGCCAGCATAGAGTGGTACTTGGATTCGGGGGCGACATGCCACATTTGCAACAATGCTGATCTTATGACAGGGCTCACTACTATGCAAGAAACTGTTACGGTTACAAATGGCGAGACAACTGACGTCTTGAAGGTGAGGAATGCAACGCTGCTGCTATCCTCAGGTAAGACTTTAACTTTAAAAAATGTTAAATTTATTCATTCATTAGCTGCTATCTCAGTGTCTATAAGTTTATTATGTGATGCTGATATGTCTTTTACCTTTTGTAGCGAAGAGTAACATTGTTAGTTAACTCACACTATTTTGAATGTGCATACGTCCAAAATAGGATATACCGACGAAGTCTAGCAAATGAAATAGCTCAATAAGTTCAAACAAACTTAGTTAGCCCTAAAACTCTATATGAGAGACTAGGACATGTGAACTATAGGAAAATGTTCCAAATAGCTTGAACTCACCAGATCACATTAGACACTAAGTCACCGCCTGAGAAATGTGATGTGTGTGCTCAGACTAAGATCACTAGGAAATCTTTTAGTACGGTTATTAGGAGCACAGCACCCCTAAAGCTTATACATTCTTACATCAAGTCATCAACAGTCAGTCTTAATGGTCCTTCCATAAATACGACAACAAATGAACAACCGAATCCTGACATTCAAACATAGATGCTCTCTAGTTGTGCCTACTTGTATATCATTATTAGTTCCCTTATGTGATCACAACCAGTATTAAGCGGCTGATTTAGTGGCTGATTTATTGTAACAGCCACATAATTTTGGGAGCTAATTATTCACTCCATTCAATATAAATAGCTGGTTGTAAATCTTGAGAGGGACACAGTTCAATTGTACATTTCCTTTTGGTATCAGAGGGAAGGTTTATCATGTCGAGCTCCCTACCCTCTCAAATTCTTCAGCCATCTCCCTCTCGTCTTCAACATCAAACTCTATCATCCATGGTACCCTTCCACCAATTCAATCAGGATCCAACATCACCCACTCTCTCAATATCAAACTCGACAAAGGGAACTATCTCGTATGGCGATCTCAATTCCTCCCTATCCTGAAACTCCATGACCTTGAAGCCCTGGTTGATGGTACACCTCTCTGTCCACCTCAATTCCTCCCTTCGTATACACCGGATATCATACCCACACCCAATCCTAACTACATTCGGTGGACGAAAATGGACCAAATGTTCCTCTGTTGGCTTATTTCCTCACTCACATAACTCGTTCTCGCCCATATTGTCGGCCTCACCACGTCTCGTGAAGTCTGGTGCTCTCTAGAGAGAATCTTCTCGTCCTCATCTCGAGCTCGTGTCCAACAGCTCAAATATCAGCTGCATACTGTCAAAATAAGCACCTCGTTCATGGCTGAATATATCCAGCCTGTCAAATCTATTGTCGACAACCTTGCGGCAGTTGCTCATCCATTTGTTGATTCTGACCTAGTGTCCACCATTCTCAGTGATCTTTCTTCTGACTACGACTCATTTGTCAGCTCTGTCAACACTCGGGTTGACCCAGTCACGTCTGAAGAACTCATCAGGCTCATGCTCAGTCAAGAAATACATCATGGCCGAGCTATCTCTGCCTCAAACCTGCAGCATCCTCATGATGCCATCTCTCCAGCACCAACAGTTAACACAGTTTCAAGAGCATCCAATCCATCATCCTTCCGTGGTCGTGGCCGCTGGTCTTCTCCTGGATGAGGCCACGGTCGCGCTCCAGGCCGAGGACGAGGTCTGTTTTCCTCTTACCATCAGCCCTCCGACGGTCCTCTACATCAGTCCGCTGGTGGTCGACCCCAATGTCAGATCTGCAATCGCTTTGGTCATTATGCCTATTAATACTACAATCTCTATGATGAGGCTGCTCCACCTACAAACCCATCCACTCTTCTGCATTTCGCCGAAACTAGCATCTCGTATGATCCTAACTGGTATGTTGATTCCGGGTCTCACATCATCTCACGACTGACATGGCTAACCTCTTCGTCCAAAATGAATATCATGGCCTGCCAAGATTCGTATGGGTAATGGGACGGGTTTCCCTATTCACTCTACTGGTTTTTCCATCCCAAGTTCTCCTTCTGCTTCCTTTGTGTTGAACAATCTTTTGCTTATTTCTAATATCACTAAGAATCTCATATCTGTTAGTCAATTTATAGTCGATAATAAAAGTCTTACTTAAATTTCATCCTACCTTTTGTCTTGTCAAGGATCTCTCCACTCGAAAAATCTTGTTGCAGGGGCATCTTAAAGATGGTCTCTACACCTCTCTCGACAATAAGCGTCTTGCAGCTTCTCCTCAGGCTCTCATTGGTGAACGTGTCTCCTCTACGATATGGCACGAGCGCCTTGGTCATCCCACTAGTCAATTTGTTTCTCGTGTGATCTTCCAGCATAAGCTGCCCTCCCTACCTGATTGTGGAGGTCCATCCGTCTATGCCGCCTGTCAGCAAGGGAAGAGTCATTGTCTTCCATTTTTGTCTTCTTCCATCGTCGCAATTGTTCCCCTAGAACTAGTTCATTCAGATCTATTGGGGCCCCCTTCTATACCATCTGTCAGTGGTCATCACTACTACATCAGTTCATTGATCATTACAGTAAATATGTATGGATTTATCCATTAATAAATAAAAGGCGACGTTTTTCCACCTTTTGTAGTTTTAAGTCCTATGTTGAAAAATTCCTTAGTCACCCTATTAAAATCTTTTATATATATGAGGGTTTGAGTTCCAACCGTTTAAACCTTTTCTTTCTGCTCAAGGCATTGTTCATTGGATCTTCTGCCCTCACACTAGTGCCCAAAATGGCACTGCAAAATGGAAACATTGTCATCATGTAGACACTGGCTCAACTCTCCTCGCTTGGTCACATGTACCCTTTTCTTATTGGCCTTATGCTTTCCAGACTGCCTCCTATCTCATTAACCGCCTGCCAACCTCCGTCTTACACAACCTCTCCCCTTTCCAGAAGTTGTTTTATAAAACACCTGATTTTCTCTCCTTGCGAGTGTTTGGATGTGTCTGCTACCCGCATCTCCGTCCATACAACTCCCATAAGTTTGCTTTTCGCTCTGAGCTTTGTGTCTTCCTGGGATATTATTCCCTCCATAAAGGCTATCAGTGTTTACATATTCCTATGAATCGGGTCTATATCACTCGTGATGTTGTCTTTGACGAATGTGTTATCCCATTCCGTTCCCTCCAAACCACAAACACCCTCCCACCTTCGGTCATGGTTCCTGTCTCCATTGGTCCACTGACCCTCCCGGTCCTCCCTTCTTCATCTCCTCTGCCTCCTCGTCCTTTAACCCCGCCCAAAGTCTTGGATCAATCCCCCTTCATACCATCCTCCCTCTCATCTCGTGAATTCTCTATCGCCCCATCTCCCGTAGCACCCTCCCCTACTATCTCCAATGTCGTTTCCTCTCCTCCTCTGGCTCGTCTTCACCCCATGGTCACCAGAACTCAGGATAACACAAGGAAACCCAAGGTGTGATATTCTACCTGTTGCACCTTACCCACTTGTCTGCTCTCAGATGCCTCGCCGGTTGAGCCTACTTGTGTCTCTCAGGCCGCACGTGATCCTCGATGGTGGCACGCCATGGGCACGGAGATGAATGCCCTTCTGCATAATGGTATCTCGTACCCTACCGTCTTGACATGAATCTCGTCAGCTGCAAATGGGTGTTTAAGCTTAAACACCACCTGGACGGTTTAGTGGCTCGTTACAAGGCCCGTCTCGTGGACAAAGGGTTTCAACAACAACCCGGACTCGACTATGGAGAGACTTTCAGCCTTGTCATCAAACCAACTTTTGTTCGCATTATTTGCAGTCTTGCCATCTACAGAGGTTGGATTCTCCGTCAACTTGACGTTAATAATGCCTTCTTGCATGAGTTTCTTGCAGAGACTGTCTTTATGGTCCAACCCCCATGCTTCGTTGATTCCACTCGGCCCACTCATGTGTGTCACTTGCTTCACAACATCTACGGGCTTAAACAAGCTCCATGAGAGTGGTTCTCTCGTCTTAGCCGCTACCTGACTTCCTTGGGTTTTACTGGCTCCAAACCTGACAGTTCTCTCTTCATACACTGCGCTGGTCCTCATCTTCTCCTTGTTTTCATATATGTCGATGACATTCTTGTCATCAGCGACAACCCAGCCTCGGTGGATCGTCTCATCCAGGATCTTGGCACTAAATTCTCTCTCAAAGATTTAGGCTCCCTTTACTATTTTCTAGGTGTTGAGTGTCGTCGCAATGCAGCTGGCCTATTTTTATCTCAGCAAAAGTATGTTCGCGATCTCTTACTCAAGCTCCGAATGGATGTGGTGAAACCTATCAGTACTCTGATGGCCACATCTTGCAAACTCTCCAAGTTCTATGGGGTTCCGCTAACAAACCCTCTTCTCTTTCGAAGCACGGTTGGGGCTCTCCAATACCTCAGCTTCACTTGTCCGGACATCGTCTTTTCCGTGAATATGGTGGCTCAATTTATGCATTCACCGACCGAGGTTCACTGGTGCTCCGTCAAGCGGATACTTCGCTACCTTAAGTCCACCATTACTCACGGCCTCTTCTTGTCCGCGCGCCCAACCTCCAGCCATACCGCGTACACTGTTGCTGATTGGGCTGGTTCCTTAGATGATCGCAAGTCAACAAATGGGTATTGTGTCTTTCTTGACAGCAACCTCGTCTATTGGAGCTTGAAGAAACAAAAAGTTGCTCGGTCTAGCACCAAGGCTGAATATCAGGGAGTAGCTAATGTGGCTGCGGAATTGCTTTACCTCAAGTCTCTCCTCCATGAACTTGACATTGATCTCTCTAAGCCTACAGTCCTCTGTGACAATCTCGGTGCCACTTATCTTTCTGTTAACCTAGTATGTCACTCCTGGTCCAAACATGTTGAAATTGATGTTCACTTTGTCTGTGACCATGTCACCAAGGGGGCCTTCAATGTCTGATTCGTCACCACTGATGATCAACTTGCCGATATTCTTACAAAGCCATTAAGCACTGTGTGTTTTCAGCTGCTCAAGTCCAAGCTCTCGGTTCTTCCTTCTAAAGAGGTATGGGGGGCTATTTATAGGCTCTGAGGAGGAAACATCCGGAACTGGGCCTGTTGACGTCACAGTTGATGGTTTGGGAAGACTAAAAATGAGATAGCCTCAGTTCAGCAGATTGAGAGAGCAGGTCACCCCTGCTAGGCAGACTGGAGAACGCAGGACACCCCAACTGAGTCGACTGAAGGTGGAGGCCGCCAATATGGGCAGTTTGAAGAGGAGGTCACCTGATGGCGACAATGTTGATGCTGTTATAGATCTCCGTCATAGAGAGTTTGTGGATTGAGACGGTCGTTGCCGCAAGTTCGGAGATGGGAGTCTACCACGACGTTTCTTCGTCAGCGTGCCCATGCACACATCAACGACAACTCCTTATGGCCCTTCGATGACTACGACACTAATGAACCACCAGATTCTAACGTCAAGTCATCAACAACAAGTCTTAATGGTAGGCAGTTTGAAGAGGAGGTCACCTGATGGCGACAATGTTGATGCTGTCATAGATCTCCGTCATAGAGAGTTTGTGAATTGGGACGGTCGTTGCCGCAAGTTCGGAGATGGGAGTCTACCATGGCGTTTCTTCGTCAACGTGCCCATGCACACATCAACGACAACTCCTTATGGCCCTTCGATGACTACGACACCTAATGAACCACCGGATTCTAACGCCAAGTCATCAACAACAAGTCTTAATGGTACTCCCATGAATACGACAACAAATGAACAACCGGATTCTGGCATTCAAAGATAGCTGCTCTCCAGCTGTGCCTAGTTACATATTATTATTAGTTTCCTTATGTGATCATAGCCAATATTCAGTGGCTAATTTATTGTAACAGCCCCGTAATTTTGGAAGCTAATTATTCACTTCATTCAATATAAATAGCTCACTGTGAACCTTGAGAGGAACACTGTTCAATTGTACATTTTATCTACTATAATACATGTTCTTTTGTTAATGTTTTTATTATACTAAATTTGTCGCAAATCTGTGTATATTATGTACTATTGTTCGTATATATACATTGCATATATTTACACACTACAACACAATAACTCCCACTCCATATAACATTTTTGGGCTTCGGGGAGGAGAGTAATTTAAGCTCTGTTTGGGGGGGACTTATTTTCACAGGTCAAGCAGTTACGAGGTCCGGTTCATGCGGTCGTAACCGCTTGACAGGTGAAAATAAGTCCCCCCCCCGGACGGAGAGTAATTTGGTCAATTTTTAGAGACTTATGGCCGCCGTCAAATCTCATACATAGGTGATCGAAGTTGTTGATTACCTTGTGTCAATCAATGGGGAGACCTTCCTATGGAGAAGAACTATTGTAAGAACCCTTTTAAGAAGGATGCATACATTCATAACTTTTGAAGTTAGCTGAAATTTGTTATTTTTTTTGGCTAACTTCAAAAACAAAAACAAAACATTTAAATTCAGACTTGAGTTTCCAACAACAATTTTGTAGAAAGTTTAATTCTCTACTATATTGATGAAGAGACAAAATTTAGAAACAAGTTGTAACGGATCGTGCACACAGACCTAACCCGGGTGGATCAAGTGAGACGTGATGCGCACACATTTACTTCAATAAAGGTATCAAGTGACTCCAAATAGAGACACACACTCCAAACAATGTGGGACAAAAGATTTTCCAGCTTTTCCTAATTTTTCGCTGAGACAAGATATTCAACCCTTCCATCGACTGACCTTTACCAATTACCATTGCACTATTGCATTACCACGGTTTTGTTGGAGCGTCGTTTTCGCTCTGATGATTATGATCTTTACTAAGAAAAAATATATATTTGGCATGACAATGATTATGATTTTCACCGAGAAAAAAATAATAATTTTGATCGTAAAAATGAATAGAGCTTCTTATGTGATGTTGACGTTCACAAATGACAGCTCATAACCACCGCTTTCAGAGTCTCCTTAATTGATATATTTTTTACATACGCTGCAAAGATCTACCAACTAGCAAAATGCAACGGTCCGCACGGCTAAAACAATATACGTGAAATTATTATGTCTATGTATAGGACGAATCTTGCCCAACACCAGTACGCCAAGGGTGATTTTGGCCCCTATTACATTCTAAACGGACCGGAGGACAAGTATTTGGGAACAATCAAATTGCTATCATTTTAAAACGGCCGGTTTAAAATTAGTTTTTTTTCCTCCGTTTTGGAAAGACCCGGGAGAGCTCCATTCTCCCTTTCAAAATTATCATTTGACATATTTTTTTTATATTTTTTTAGTGACATTGACTCTTCTACAAACGGTTTCATCGCGGACATACAACCGCATTTAGGTGTACAAGAAACCGTTGAAATTTGGAAAAAATGCATTTAGTGTCATTCACTCTTTCTCCATAAGCAATTTTGAATCTACAAAAATTAGTCTCATTTAAGCCAAAAAACCCTAAATCTAGAGAAAAGGGGCATGAAAACACAAAAAAATGGATGTGGAAAATTCTCAGATCAAGTCAAACAACAAAAAACAGAATGAAAGCAACTGAAATCTAAGAGAGGGAGGAAAAAACTCGGTATCAGAGAAATGAGGAGTTGCAAACGATCTAGTGTTGGGGACGACAGATTCAACGGTGGCGAGACACCGTGGGGGCGTCAAGGCTCGGTGGAGAATGTCCAGCGGAGTTAGCAAGGGGCGGCGGCGAACTGGAATGGGAAGGCAGCATGTGATCGGTGTTGGTAGGAACGATACCGGTTTAACGTTCGGGATAGATGGCCATAGTGGGGGAATTAGGCTTGGGTTACCTTTAGGTGTTATAAGTGAGAAAAGAAAAACATGATTTTTAAAGAGCGGTGTTATGGACACACCTTAATTGGTTATGGACACCTCATTTAACTCTATTAAAAGACTCTAAAAACTTCCCTTGTCCGATTCGCCCGGAAACCCTAAGTACCGCTCACCCCGATTCACTGTTCACTTGTCATCTTCCCAGTCCCGATCGCTGTCGCCGCCCTGAAACCCTCCTCCAGTGGTCGTTCGTTGTTGTCATCGTCTACCCCAGCCCCGATCAGTTGTGAAGGCCCTGAAACTCTCCGGGCGAGCGTTGTTGTCGTCGTCTTCCCCAATCCAGCAAAACTCTGATATCCATTAGGGCAAGAGAACGACAACACCCTCTTTACTCTATTGCGTCGGTTCCCACTCATGCCTCCTCCTGCGACAACACTGAAGCCGCCAACTCTCTTCGCCCCCTCCACAACCGGCGATCTCAAGCCTGTTCTCCCCCTCAACAATTAGTGATTACTCCATCAAATTCGCTGGCCACCTTCTACAATGGAAAGGTGGTAAGTCGCAACCTCAAATTCTTCACAGGTTTTTGCATTTGGAGGTACTTCCTTGTTAACAACATCTGATGGTGAGGCATGTGAGCATGTTTTATTAGCGGAACAACGTCCCCAACATAAAACTAAGAAATTCATTCCAAGAAAAAAGACTGAGATCAACATATTTGTTGAAAGCATTCGAAAGAAAATGCCGTCATATATATCTAATTATATAGTCGATGTCGTAAATTTGATTGACGATGGTCATTGTGATTATCGATTGGTGAGTAAGGCACTTGAAATGAGTGAAAATTGGCTACAACTCCGAAGAGATCTCGCAAATGAAATCAAAAGTTTGAATTTTTGTACAACACCCTATTTGGAAATATGTGACAGACAGAACTACTTTCAACCTTGTATTGCACTAAAGAACCGGCTCCTTTGGACAAGTAGATGATAATGTCGGACATGGGGCTAGTGATTGATTCTTGTTATAATGCTGCAGTTGTCCATTACTTAAAATTTCAGTCGTTCACTTTTTTAGCTTTGCACTCTTCACTCCGGCGAGTCAAAAAAACTATTTTTATTGGATTTGTGAACGACAATCATTTTATTCAACTGCTGATACGGGATGATTGTACCTTACCTTCAATAATCATTGCGTGAAAGCGATATCATGCTACAATTTCCGAAAAATGAGACTTAGCATTCATTTCAAGAATTAGAGAAACTAATAATATGAAGAAAAAAAATGAAGAAATGGTTAATTTGGGAGGTTCTTGAAAATGATGTACACTTGTTTTTTAATTAATAGACATAAGCAATACCTACGAATAATGCGATTATTAAATTCTCTGTAATATTTCTTGTGCAGATTATTCAACACGTTTTGTATTTTATGAAAAGCAACAACAAATCTTAAGTAGTTCACGTATAGGTAAAATTTGTATTTTCTACTTTTTTTACTCATATTGCATATAATCTAATATTTACACTAATTTTTTTTCAGGGTGGGGGTTGCAGAAAAATTGTGGAAATGAAGGAATTAAATGAATTAATTTCTACCACTAATGTTTTTAAAATTTATTCATATTTCAACGAACTGTTTAATGAATTAATTTTTACCACTAATTTTTTAAAATTTATTACATGTTTAAATGACCTGTTTATTAGTAATTGGATGCAAATAACAATTTATGATGTGCATAGTATGATTTGGTTGTACATAGTCATCTTATGTTTTACATAATCGTTAGCTGTTCATAGCCAATTAAATTGTGTTCATAACACCGCTCTTTTTAAAACAAGATTGGTTTGCATTGTTGTTTACCAATAAAATTCTCTTATTTCAAATAGACTCATTTCTACGAGCCCTATATGACAACCAATCAGGCATGGATAATGACAAGTTTAAAATGGATAATAATAATATTATTATTATGCCGGCACTGAAGTGGAACCGGGTCCATCGTAATTTATACGGACAACTTCAGAGTGCAGTTTGAGTGTTCTCGCGCGTTGGATTTCAATCCAACACGGGAGAACTCCACTTGTTTTTATATTTAATTTTTTTTTACTTTACATTTTTTTCATTTTTTAGTGCCTAATTTTTTTAACCGTATAATTAATGGAGCTCAGCAGGTCAAGGATCCGGATCCCACTGAAGGGGCATAATTATTCCGTTCTATTCATAGTTTTAGGCATATATGAGTTTGGTGGGACCCATCCTGATTTAAAATCGTATTTTTTTGAATAATTAATTTTCTTAAATTAGGAATTTTCCCGAGTTACATTACAACCGGAAAAGGTCTCCTGTGTACAGCGGCCGACTCCCCGGTCGGCTCCCGGTCCACCTTCAGCGTGCCCTTCGGCTGACTCGAACCGGGAGTCCTCCGGCAAGGGAGGCGGTGAGCCCGACGGCGAATTTCGGTCTTAGCTCGCCGCCGTCGACTGCCTCGATGTGAAAAGCCCGGAGGATGGAGACGATCACGGTCTTCATCTCCATGATGGCCATCTCCTTTCCGAGGCAGACGCGGGGCCCGCCTTGAAACACGGGGTATTTGAAAGGGCTCTCCGGCGAGAAAACGCCGTTTCGGAGCCATCGCTCCGGCCGAAATTGGAGGCCGTCGCTCCCCCAGATGGTTTCCATCCGCCCCATGGCGTACGGATGGTATGTGACCCTGGTGTTTTTCCTGACGAAGGTGCCGTCGGCGAGGACGTCGTCGTCGATGCAGAATTTGGAGTCGAATTGAACCGGCGGGAACAGACGCATGCTCTCGTAGAGCGCCGCGTGCACGTAGTGCATTCCCCGAAGCTCATCATATGTCGGAACCTCGCCGGAAATCAAGTTATCGATCTCTTCGTGGATTCCGGCAGCCGCATGCTGGTTGTGGGATATAAGGAGGAAGAAGGTGGTTAGGCCGGAAGAAACCGTGTCTCGGCCGGCGAGAAGGAAACTGATTACAATGTCCCGCAGGTACTTGTCGTTGCTAACCGAAGCCATGAATCGCGAGAGCAGATCGTGATTGGAGGCGAATCCGAGCTTTCTCCGCTGCCGGATTACCTCGTCGGCGAGATCATTGACAAGGCGAATCGCACGCCGTAGCTCCCTCTCGGAGCCCAGATTGAGCAGCCTCTTCACCTTCCATAACACTGGCGCCGGCGCCGCGGCTCGCCGGGCGGACAGCATGGACGCGATTTCAAACGCTGTCGCAAGATCGGACATCGGCAGAGACAGATCGAGGCAGCCCGGATCGAGCCCGAAGGAGATCTTGCAGATGCTGTCGAACGCGAATCTTCGGAACACGTCTTGAAGATCCATCGGCCCGGCACCGGAGACGGAGGACAGCAGAGGTAGGAGGCGCTGGCTGACCTCTGCAGCGGCGATTTCGAAAGCATATGACCGGACGGAGATGCTGCCGAGCTCGAGACTCGCCATCTTGCGCTGGAATCTCCACTCATCGCCGTCGACGTTGAAGATTCCGTGCCCGAGAAAATCGCCGAGAATGGAGGAGAAGTTTTTCCCCTTGGGAAAATTGTCGAATCGGGTCTTGAGCATGTACTCCACGTTCTCCGGATTGGCCGTGATGGTGTTGCGGAGCACGTGGATATGAATCGTTCCCGTCGGCGATCGCCGGAGAAGATGGGTGTACCAGTCGCAGATGTTGTCGAATTCCGTGGTCCAACTGGAGTTCAGATAGACGCTACAGACCTCGCAATTGCACCACGGGCGAGAGCGCAGGAGGAGAAGCAGAACGGAGAAGAGGAAGAAGCCGGCGGCGAAGGAGAAGAAGACGACGGAGATGAAATTCTGGGCCGCCGGAATAGCTGACCGGAAGGAGGAATCCATGAATTGTTCCATTGCGAAGCGAGGAGGAGAGATGGAATTCGAAATTGGGAATTGGGATGGGAAGAAGCGGGGCATAGTACCGCTTCTTTATATAGGCCCGATTCAATTCAGTTTTTGTGCGATTATATTTAATTAATAATAATTGTTAGCATATTAGTGGATGTATAGTTAACAGTGGTGTACTTATAAGAAGGGAAGTTTAATTAATATTTCCTAAATAATATCGGAATTGGTTTATGATTATTGTAAAATCTCAATTTAGCGACTCCGGTTCAACCCGCATCCGAGCAGAGCAGGGAGAGCCCGTCAAGAAAAATTAGATTGGGCGAGCCGAGCTTGGCAGTGGCGACCTCGCGTCGAGGTGCAGACAAGCCAGTCCAATTCACCTTCTTCGTGAACTCGCCTCGGTGGGAAAACCAGCGCGCCCTTTCGCCGAATAGCCAGATCTGCTCATAGCCATCACAGACAACGGGATTCCGCTATCTGCAGACCAATCAGGGTGCCGATAGCAAAAACCAAAAGGCGTAGACCGCTATTTGCATACTAAAAAGATGATTTTACCCATTGTACAACCCCATATCCGGCGAGTAGTGGGCGACAAGAACCAGATCGACCAAGACCAGCAGTCTGGCTCGTCTAAGTGGGGCGGACCATTTGAGGGGCGAGTGGAGTAGGCCGGCTCGCACTCGCCCCAAGGACTCGGCGAGCAGCGGGCGAGTGGAGCAGGCCGGCGCGCACTCGCCCCAGGAGGCTCGGCAGGCAGCGGGCGAGTGGGGCAGATCAAGCCCGCACTCGCCCAGGGGGGATAGAGGCGGCGAGTGCCCGCTCCATCGAGCACTCGCCGCCTTCGGCGAGTGGAGGTTCCAGAGAGCCACTCGCATAGCCCCTTGTGGTGTGTTTTTACTATTTTGCCCTCGCTGGTCTGTCCATAGCCTGTTAGAACAGCAGAGTAACGTTGTTGGCAGACCCAGTTGGGTTGCACATAGCGGTTCAAAACAACGGAGGTTGCCTATTTGCAGGTCGTTTTCAGAAATTTATAAATATGCTCAATGAGGTACCTCAGAAGACATGTTTTTCTTGTGCGCGGCTCTTCTTGCGCTTTCTGAGATACCCTTAGCTCGGCATTTAGCTAGGAAGAAGAAGCGATATAAGATCTTCCGGGTGTGTGGTGGAACCTCCACGCTGAGCTCTTAGGTATGTTTCTTGTTTTTTTCCTTAGTCGTTTGGCTCGCAAGAGATAAGTAGGTGTGTGATCTCCCTTCCCCGATGATGAACTTCACAGAGACCGAGTTTTCGGTTTCAACACCACTGATTCAAGATTTGCCTATAAATAGACCATCAAAGCACATTGGAGAGACAAACTCGGCTT
Source organism: Platanthera guangdongensis (assembly GCA_039583875.1). Taxonomy (NCBI): domain Eukaryota; kingdom Viridiplantae; phylum Streptophyta; class Magnoliopsida; order Asparagales; family Orchidaceae; genus Platanthera; species Platanthera guangdongensis. The sequence continues at coordinate 3,021,643 of CM077153.1, read as the reverse complement.
CCTTGAGCTCCGTATTTTTAGAGAGCTCTTGCTCCGTGCCATTCAAGGTGCCGAGCTCAACCTTTAACTCTGGGAGGGAAAGACACGATACGCGCTTTCGGGAGGGTGGCAAGACATTCTCGTTGTAGCTCACCGAGTCTGTGTAGGCAATCACCCACAACTAGTGAGGGTCGACTCTGGGCTTGAATTGAGCTGTCTTGCGCACCTGACGACGGACTAAGTAACTTGAACTGTTCCCTCCCTGAACTCCGTTTATCCAAGATTTAACAATTATTTTATTGAAATTCATAATCCTCAAATTTAAATTCGGAAACGAGTTATATTCGAATCCGAAGATTGGTAGAGTTGTTTTTATGTAATTTAATTCTATTAAAAATTGCATATAATTTCATCAATAATTTATTCTTTTTCGCAGCTATGTTAGTTTTTTTAGTAAAATATACGCATCATTATACGCAAAGTATTAAGCATCAATAATTATAAATAACAATATTTTATAGAGGTGTAATTTAAATGTAATTTTATTATACTAAAAATTGCGTATAACATCACTATTAATATATTATATCGTTGTAGAATTGTTGATAAGATGCTTGGAATTTTATTTTAATGTTTAAAGTTTAATTAATAATAATATCTTATCATTGTGTGGTGACATTTTTAATATTAATTATTTATTATAAATTATTATTGCTTTATGTGCATGTGGACTTATCACATCTTATAAATACTAAATTATCAAATTGGTTCCTAAACTTTGTGACTTTTTTCAAATCAATCCCTAAACTTTCAAATGATTCAAATAAGTCCCTAAACTATTAAAATCAGTTCAAAGTAATCTCAAATTGGTCCCTATGAGGGTAGGCTCCTTGTACTGGTTTTAATAGTTTAGAGACCTATTTGAATCATTTGAATGTTCAAGAACTGATTTGAAAAAGTTCTCAAAGTTTAGGGACTAATTTGATAATTTTGCCTAAATACTTTGAGAATTGGATGTCGTGGTTTTAGGTTGCTTCAGATCCAGATCCGAAAAGGAGGATTTAGGCTCTGTTTGTGGGGACTTATTTTCACCGATCAAGCGGTCATGATCGTATGAACATGACCTAAATTAAGCTCTGATTCATGCGGTCGTAACCCCTTGACCAGTGTAAATAAGTCCCCCCAAACGGAGCCTTAATGTTTCAATTATTGGTAGAATCTCGATCCTTCGAAAACTCTGATTACGCTATGAAGTGCACGCGAGGTCAATCCCACTTTCCTCCCGCTAGGCTAGGTTGCAAGAAGCAGCGACGACGATCCCAATTGCAACGACGGAGGCTCCTGCCGACAGCCGAGTGTGAAGCCTATATATAGGAGATTGCGATCGTCTCCTTTCCTCTTCCCCTTTCCACAACAACAAGGTGGTGCAAGCAGCATCCGAAGTATGAGGGTGAGTATGTGAGCGGGTATGGGACTGAACGAGCATGTGAGCGGGTAGTGGCAAGGCGCATTGTGCACGGGCGGTGACACCGTGCTTCGTGCTTGGGGCGCAGGCTTGTGAGCAACGGTGATGGGGCTGAATTCAAATATCAGCTGGATTGCCAACTTGTTATTGCTTGTATTATTGTTTAATTATATAATTTCCAACTTGGCCTTTAGAAGTAGTCTTATCCCTCTGGAAGGATTAAAAACAGCTTGTTTATTTATTTTTTGTGCCATTTTTTTGGCACATGCCATATTTTGTGTAAGTTAAAATTATATAAAAATAAATCTCACCTAAAAGTTATCTAAATTGACCGCAGGGATTCCCCGGACGGCCGAACCAATCCATTTATATATTTATATATATATATAAATATATATATATATATTAATAAATTATCAAAATAATAATAATAATAATGATAATAATTTTGAAGACCAATTTCAATTTGTATGGGATTCGGGGGCAAGGTGGGGTCCGTAGATATTAAATATCCAGACGCCGTTGCACAAACTAATTAATTATTAATTTACTAATAAACTAATAATTATTTCGCCTAAAAGTCGGCGATTTTTGGCCGCACAGGCATGGTTTGCGCCGAAATTGTTTCTGCCCGCGCTGTTCACACCAAACGCAGCGCTGGAATCGGCCATGAAACCAGCACGATTATCACGTGCGCAAAATCTCCTCGGAAAATGATACTGACGTCATTAAGAAAATTAAAATAAAAAAATATATAAAATCGCCATTTGCCATTTTGCCCTTTCGAATTGTATTTTTATTCTTTAAATGAAGTAGAATCCCACGAGACGAAATTTGAAAAATAAATAAAATAAAATAATTAATGTTGAACATAAATAAAATAGCTTTAGAAAAATAAATAATTTATATATGGATTAATAAAATACATTATGATGTTTGGTTAATATTCTCCTGTGATATAAGCTAAAGTTGCAAGTTGCATTTTTGATTTACATGTAAAAGTTAGGAAGAGGTTGATACAGGGCCAGTTTGGGTCATCCCGGCCGATGCCACCGCGATCTTGATTGCCTTCGCATGAGTGAAATCCGCAAAAGTCAGCGATATATTTAAGAGCGGGGCGGATCGTATCGCGCGACCGGATCGTATCGCGCGACTGCAGCCCAACCAAACACGGCCACGATGAGAGGACTATATAGTAAATCAATGGAAGCTGAGAGAGATTGAAGAGGGATGCAAAAGAGAGAAAGGGAGAGCATGCAAGAAGTGCTTTGATTTTTTTTATATATATTATTATTAAAACAAGATGCCAGACTTGGAAAGGGATTGAGAGTAAAGAATGGTATATATATTAAAAAATTGTAACTATTCAGTCTATGCTTATTGTTGGGGGCATCCGGTTTTCGTTCGGTTTAGAGAATCATACTGCCTTAGTTCAGAGTCGGATCAGGACATAGCATGTTAGCGTGCGAGCGGCGCCGCCCGCACGCGCGCGCGGGGCAGCCCCTGTGCACACGCCTCTTGTGTGGGCACGTGTCTGCTGCTTGCGCTTGCATACGCGCTTGGCTTCACTCCACTTTAGGGGTGTTTTGGGGTCTTTGAGACGGGCGTGATTCGGTGTGTGCTGCTCGCTTGATCTGGTTGGATCACCTTCGTGTCCTTGGTCGGAATCTTCCTTGTTTGAGTTAGAAAAATCAGAGAGAGCCTCATCAAATACCATCAAATTTCTGTGGGTCGTGATCCGCGAAGCGAGGAGAACGAAAATGTTTGACATTAACTTTTTCGCTTTGGGGTCGTGATTCTTCGCTTGACGAATTACTTGTTTTTTGTGGAGCTTTGCGGGAGCATTGGTGTCTTGGCATGAATCTGCGTCAGCTTTGTGAGTTGAAGCTTCCACGGTGGATGCCTAGACGGCGAGTTCTGCAGTTCATTGCTCGTGCACCGCCCTTACTCGCTTTGTGGCGCTTGTGGCACGTCGTAGGGACGTCCTCATACTTTGCACTTCGCGTATTGCGTTGGTGCATGTTGCTTGTCACGTTCCCCCTTTTATGAATGCGTGAGTATGAAGTTGCGCACTAGCTTGAGCAATCGCCGCGGGGCGTTAGCACTGATGGTGGATTCTTAGACGTGACGTGAAGGGATGTTTTGCCTCCTTGTCTCAGAGTAGCGAGTTCGTTCATACTAGGAGATGCTGAAGGACTTGGTGTCCGTTCTCGCGCGGAAGCATATAAGGATTTAAAGTTTGTTCTTATCAAAAGTTGAGACAGAGCCTTTTTTAGGCGGAGGTTGTTGGCGGCATTTGTGCCTCAAGATGTCTGAATGATGTGAGCCTTCGCAATCGCGGATCACAGGGAGCCCTACGCCTAAAAAAAGGCTCGCCTCTTCTCTCCGATCTTACGAGATACGGGCGTCTGGTGGGCAAGCTCATATATCTCACGGTAACCAGACCCGACATCTCTTATGCTGTTGGCAAGGTGAGCCAGTTCATGCAAGCTCCGAGGGAGTGTCATCTACAATCTGCTCTGAGAATATTAGAGTATATTAAAGCTGCTCTAGGGAAAGGACTCCTATTTCAGAAGAATGGTCACCTAAAGGTTGAAGCTTACTCTGATTCAAGATATGCGGATGACAAAGGGGACCGCAAATCGACATCAGGTTTCTGCACGTTTGTTGGAGGCAATCTTGTGAGTTGGAAGAGCAAGAAACAGTCTGTAGTTTCCAGGTCTAGTGCAGAGGCGGAATATCGCAGCATGACATCGACTACATGTGAGTTGAAGTGGTTGCGGGCTCTCATGCTTGACTTAGGAGAGGTTTACAACTATCCTCTTCCTATGTTCTGTGACAATAAGGCCGCGATATACATTTCCAAAAATCCGGTCTTTCATGAGAGAACAAAACACATAGAAGTCGACTGTCATTTTATTCGGGAAGAAATATTGAAGAAACAGATTTGCACTCCATTTGTCACTTCCGACAACGAGTTGGCAGATGTCTTCACCAAGCCGGTGTCCGCTTCCTTTTTCCACATCTGCGACAAGCTAGGCATGATTGATATCTATGCTCCGGCTTGAGGGGGAGTGTTGCAAGTTGGAGACCGCGCGGTCTGTTTGTTATTAGGAGACCGGGCGGTCTGGCGGTTTCTCCTAGCCGGCCTGTGTGCCAGGTTGTTGCTGTTTGGTATCCCAGCGGTCAGGCGACTTGTCTCAGACGACTAGGAGACCGAGCGGTCTAGCGGTCTCCTGTGGTGGTTTGATCTCTCTTCCTGTTGGTAGTCGGGCGGTTAGCCGGTTTGTCTAACCGCACGGCTTGTCCGGTTTGTCTTTTGTAAAGCCGCATACACTTATAAATTTTTAGTCCCACATTGATTATTTGTAATCTCTCTCATCTCCTCCATTCTATAAAAGGGAGGTTATACCATTGTAATAGATACCTTTTTCGGATAATAAAGTTTCAGTTAAAACCATTTCGGTTTGTTTTCTGTTCGGTTTTTAACAACTAGTCAACCACATGATCTCCCATTTTGGGGGGAGATCATGGGTGAGCGTGCCTTATAAATGATGGTGTAACCCATCAATTGTCATATGATTAATTGCTGAAATTTGACAGGTTTCTTATGTTTGGGTTGGTAACCCTTTATTCTTTTTTGGTTTATTGCTAATCTTTTGATCTTTGATCTTCACTTGTATTTTCATTATTGCTGAGATGTTCTTTTTTGAATGTCTCAGGTTTGGAGATGTAGTCGGTTGAGCGGCTAGGGTTGGTTTTTGACTGGTACTCTACAACTGTCTTTTTTTCTCACCGGTTGTGAGGTAGTGTGTTGTTCTATTCTTGTTCAGACATACATACCTTTTAGTGGGTTCGTGTCAGGTTATTGACGTACACTGGATTTTTTGTATAATGTTATGTGTTTGTCAGCTGCTAAGTCTTTTTTGTATGACTTGTTGTATTTACTTGCTCTCTGGGAATGTTTTATGGTAGGTTGCATATTAGATATTTTAAATTATAACAGTATTACTTCTATCACCACATATATGCCATTTTTCAAAACTAACATTATTATGTTTAGCGAAGCTAAAAACTATTTTCATACTTATACTAAATCTAGAGCCGTGCATACCATGAGTTGTCATATATAGGTGTTTTTGCTCATGTAGGATGTCAAAAAATGTAAACAAGGTATTTTTCTGCAGCGTAAACCTATATTTTTAATCGTGGGCTATTTTATCGACTGAGCCGAGGGATACGGTCATCCAAAACTTAACTTAAAACATGTTTTCTTCACATTATAATTTGATATTTTCATAAATTGTGTTAGAATTGAAGTTTGCCTGAATATTTGCAGTTATCCCCTGCACGGTGTGGCATCACGGCGCGTGTTTTCTCTTACTCTGATATTCATTTAAATTCGGAGAAAATGCGGGTTGTGACAGCTGGGGAGTTGCACATTTGTGTCTCGGTGCCCCCCGTGCTCATATTCCTCCTTGATCACACATCTCACTTCCTCGCGAGTGAGTCTTTTATCGGTCAGAGTAGCGACCTCCTTCATTGCACGAAACATTCCTCATGCGAGCCCGGGAAGCCCATCAGGTAATGCGGGGTGTGTGAAGCTATCAGTGTCGGGTGACTCGTCTCCAATGGGATCCTTAGAGCGGGCAGTGTCTTAGTGTATTATCTAATTTGAGATTAGCGGTGGTTGACCTCCTGGAGCAATGTCCGCGTTGGGGCCTCGATGAGCTTTAAGTATTTTAGCAAGGTGAGCACATTTTCTTGACGCTCCTTTATCAGGCGCCTGCAATCTTTTCCTGATGCTGGAGATGCAACGATGGTGGCTCCTTTCGGAAGCGGGGGATTGCTTGCAGGCGAGTCAGCGGGGGCTGGATTGATGCACAACTCGAGTGTTGTATTATTTGCAGTTTGTGCGCTTCTCCTCATCATTGATGTTGGTTGGGGTGCTTATGCGGGGCAAGCGTTGCTTCCGGAATGTAATTTCAGAGTTGGGAACACTTTCCTACTGATGACGTCAAACTGTTGCGGGTCACCCGATTTTCCTCTGATCCAGAGAATTAGACAACATTAGCTCGGAGTCGGACCAGGAGCGCAAACAACCAATGAAAATCTAATCGCAATGACGAGAAGCTTTTTTACCGTGGAAAATCAGAAAATGGTGAAAAAACAAGTGGTCGGATCTGTGTCATGCTAAAATCCACTATTTTCCTTTGAGTTTACAAGTATTGGAGGACTCTTCGGAGGGTGACATGCTACCTCTCCGTTATAAGCTTTGAATACAAGAAGAACAAAAAATAAAGTAAGTCCACGAAGCTTGGATGAATGAGTCCACAAAGGGGTGTAAGCCGGAATCAACCGAACCGCCTAACCAAACTGAACTGAACCAAACCGCACTGTTCGGATCGGTTTTAGTACCCCACGGTTCGGTCACGGTTCCAATTTTTGAAAAACGCATGTTTCGGTTTGGTTCACAGTTCGGAGTGTCAGACGGAACCGAGTCAAATCGAACCGAACCATATTAACTTTTATTATATTTTATATTATATTAGAGATACTTTAATTCATAAGCTCTAATTCTAATTTATTAAAAATAAACAATATAATTATTAACTTTGACTGTTTTATGCTAAATATAATATATTAATTATGTTTTGACAGCACAACAATTTTAGTATTAAATATTTTCATTTATTTTTAACATTAACATTTTTCATTGTATGATAGATTCATGATTCAGTGTCATTTTTTTCTATAGTAGGAGTAAATGGAGAAACTATCCTTGATTAACCACATAAGATCTATACATGTGTTGATTTTTTTTATTATGACGATAACTTCGACAATGTCTTGACTAGACATTAATACCTCCATCAATGCTAGTATTGCCTTTGTCAGTTCTCAGTAATAAATTTATTTTCTTTTAAGTATTGAACCACTCAAACCCAACCGAACCGAACCGTTCGGTTCGGTTCGGTTCCAATGGTGTTCACGGTTCGGTTCGGTTCGGTTTCATATTTATGGAACCACACGTGGGTAGTTCGGTTAGCGGTTTTGATCAAAAATTGAATCAAACCAAACTGTTACAGCCATAGTCCACAAGGCTTGGATTGGAGCGTCCATGAATTTGGATGGGAGCGTTCTTGTTGGAAAAAATATCAAATCCTTGGAGCCTCAGAGAGTCTTCACACGAGCATCTGAAGGAGCACTTTCTTGTATCTTCTCTCGAGCTCACAAATACATCCAAGCGTCGGGCATTGTGCACGCTAGAGAGGGAGCAGAGCGTGTTCCAAATGGAAAAACAATCTAAGTCTCACGTTATCGCCGGAAAACCTCAGAGATCTCTCTATTCTCTGGAGTTGCTTTGTCTTCAAATGGAGACATTGAGAGCTTTTTTATAGTTTTCTGGGAGCATGTGTTGGTAATTGCGCCATGTTGCATCCTGAGTCGGCGAATGACGTCGCTCCATTCCAATCATCTGGGTTGCCAAATTTCACAAAAAGACGGGCGTGCCCCCGGGCAGCCCGAGCAGGGTGACCGACGATGGTGGAGGCTGCCGACGACCGAAGGCGGTAGAGGTGTCCTGCGGCCGTATATGTAGTCAAATTTCATGGACTCGACGAGATGAATCCAAATCCAATAATCATTTTGCAAAATTCTTGGGGGGTACGGGCCCCAACCCACCCCCTAGATCTGCCCCTGGTCTGCACTCTATCTGTTCCTGCATCAGTCGAGAAAACAATAGTAGACATTAACAACCTCCAAGCACCAAGCAAAATGCTCCTCGTAGTCCTTAGACTAATCAACTACAATCTACTTAAATTTTTTTAAAGTTTTCGATCTAATTAAATATTTATTTTTAAATTTGCAAATGTATGTTGCGTTTGGCCTGGCTTATCGCGGCTTATTTGCTCCGGTGAGATTGGATAAAATTGTCATTGTCATGCCAAAATCTTATGTCTCAAACTAGTTTTCTTTTTGTAACATTTGTCATATCAAACATACATTCTATGACAATGACGTTTTCGTCCCACCTCACAGGAGCAAATAAGTTATGATAAGTTGCGCCAAACGCAGCCGTAGTTAAATCCACATAGAAACCACATTGACGCTTTGTCAATGCCATCAAAGCATATATCGTTGAAATAGTGTAGAAAGTTAAATGAGACATGTTTAAAAAAAATTGAAATGTTAAGGACCGATTTCAAACTTTTTAAACATTGAGAACTTTGATAGGAATGAAATCTCATTTATAGAACTTTTGGGGTGCAAATAGTCCAGTATTCATGATCCTGCTATCTTAGTGGGGGTGTGGGTTTGACTGCCGCGAGGGCGATCGGCACGGGCAATCGCGCGCGATACGCGCTCGGGGGATCCAACCCTCATGAACCGGCTGGGTCCGGCTAGGTGGCCGGCCCCTCCCCCTCTCCCTCTCACCCGGCCGGACGCCCAAAGCTGGCGCAGTTTCCGGCCGGCGAGGAGACCGCGCCTCGCGGCCGCTCTTTTGCGGCCGCATGGTGCGGCCACCCCGCTGGTCTCCCTGACCGGCAGGGACACACTCCTCCCACGCCAGTTGTCGCGACCGTGGGAGGCCGCGGGTGGTGGTAGGCCGCGGGTGGTGGTAGGCCGCGCCTCGTCCTCTTGCCAGCCGCGCTTGGCCAGTCGTGCCCTACGCACTCTGGTTCCGACCAGCTGTACCTTGTGGCCGGCCGTTACCATCATGTCGGCGAGCGCTGAGCGCGCACGTGCCGGCCGGCACCGGGGCCGAGCCCTATGCACCAACCTGGTGTGCCCGTCCGGCCGTGCCCAGCCCCCGTTGGCTCCGGTCGACCGCTTCCCGCGGCCGATCGTTGCCACGTCGGTGATTGGCGGATGACCGACGCCACACCGGCATTTTGTGGTCGGCGCGGGAGTCAACCGCCTCCCACGTAAGTGAGGGACAACTCTCCCATTGCCCGTGGTACCGTGCCCTTCCTCCGCTGTCTGATCGGCCCCGCCACGATCGCAACCAGCCGTTTCGAGGAAAAACCGCTCACGTAACTTCCACAGTTAGTGGGGGGGGGATCATGGTCATAATGACAGTTTGCATTTAATAAATATTGCATGATATATATATATATTCCAAGAATTATTCTTAATATAATAATATGAGTGATTACGGTGTGCGGATAGTCGCGTAACCATCACTTGGAGTATATAAAAAGGCCCCCGGGCCTCCTCATTTCTCACATTTCTCCTCAGTACTTTCTTCTTCCTCAGGCCAGAGCTTTGCCGAAATTCTCTCACGACCCACCATTCCTCCACCAGAATTCTCCTATGAGCAGGGACGGAGCCAGAATTTTTGTTCAGCGGGGTCAAAAAATAGTAACATACAAATAATTTTAAAAAATATCAACATATATGAAAAAAATTACCTCATAAGTCAAAAATGAAAATACATTGAAAGTTGAAACATGATTTATAATTGACTGAATACGTTTATAGAGTTGATAATCACCTGCAAATTACATAAGTGGGAAAACTTAAATACATAAATTTTTAACATCGTAAATTATTAAATAATTTTCTATCAATGAATTAAATAGTTTTCTATTAAATAGTCATTGTCTACTGCATTGAGACTTGAGAGCAGATTTCAGAACTGACCCTAAACAACTCCAAAACCCTAAACAATAAAAAAATCGAAAAAACAACATAAAACAAAGTGAATCAACATAAAACGAAATTAAACAACTTTAATCTTTTTAAGAAAAATCATCACTCACCAAATCTAAGCAAAGGAGGGCCGAAATTTTCGCAAGAAAATCGCCAGGAACTTTTCGGGAAAGCAGCAGACGTAAAAACTCTCGGTGAAAAAGATAAATCGCGACTTTTTTTCGATTTAAGTAGGATATAAACTGCGGTTTTATGATAAAACCGCAGTCTATACTGATAAACCGCAGTCTATACTGATAAACCGCAGTCAAAAGACGCGATTTTAATTAAAAAATTTATAATACTTTAGACTGCGCTTTTTTATAAAACCGCAGTATAAAGTATTATAATTTTTTTCCATTTAAAACATAATTTTTGAAAATAGACCTATTATATGACATTTTTAGGAAAAGTGTTCAACATGAAAGTTGTAGATCTCGTCGATATCTACAACTTTCATGTTGAACACTTTTCCTACAAATGGCATATAATAGGCCTAATTTCAAAAAGGGCGGAACCCGGGCCGAACAATGCGATTCGCATATTTCCGCCCGGGTTCCGCCATTTTTAAAAATAGACCTACTATATGACATTTTTAGAAAAAATGTTCAACATGAAAGTTGTAGATCGCGTCGATATCTACAACTTTCATGTTTAACACGTTTCCTAAAAATGTCATATAATAGGCCTAATTTCAAAAAGGGCGGAACCCGGGCCGAACAATTCGATTCGTATATTTCCGTCCGGGTTCCGGCATTTTTAAAAATAGACCTACTATATGACATTTTTAGGAAAACTGTTCAACATGAAAGTTGTAGATCTTGACGAGATCTACAACTTTTATGTTGAACACGTTTTCTAAAAATGTCATATAGTAGGTTTTATTTAAAAAGACACAGTTTTAATGAAAAAAAATATAATACTTTAAACTGCGGTTTTTTATAAAACAGCAGTCTAAAATCTGTCTAAAATATTAATTTTTTTTGCCGTTTTAAATTAAGAAAAATATCGTTTTAAATAAAAAAATTTATAATATTGAGGGGAATAGACTGCGGTTTGTGCAAAAACCGCAGTCTATTCCCTATTTTCCTTAAATTTTTAAGACGTCGGGCGTCGTGTACATTATCGTGCGTCAGGACGCCTATTTTCCTTAAATTTGCTGAAATCTCCAGTGCTTCTCACGCGATTTATTTCTTAAACCTAGCTAGAACCGAGCTTTCAGCAAATTTTGAACATATATTTTTAAATTAATCAATTATATAACATATATTTTTAAAACTCAGGGGGGTCAATTGACCCCCCTGGACCCTTAATAGATCCGTCCTTGCCTACGAGCCACCCTTCGTCCACAAGAATTTCCCTACGAGTCACCGCTGCTCCGCCAGAATCCTCTCACGCGCCACCGCCGCTCCACCAGAAACTCGGCAAAGTCCGCAGCATCACCACGAAGAAGACGCTCTGCCCGTTGTAGGAAGAAAGCCCCGTTCGTGCTCAGCCTCCAGAAAGCCCGCTCCAAACTAACACCGCACGTTCCACGCCCGTCCTCGTACTAAGATTGTGAAAGCTAAGTCTCGCGTGGAGCATTCTTTGCCCGCCGAGCATCAAAGATTCTCTCTCATCTCCCAAGTGTAATTAGGAGGTCGCCTTCGATTTTTCAAACAAGTTGTAACCCGAAATTGATAGTGGAGTTTGACTGGCACAGATCCGGTCACGTGGTTTTTTAGCCGATTGAGGGGTTTTTTCCACGTAAAAATTGACTTTTGCACTTGACTTTTTTATTCTGTAACTGATTGCGCGCTCGACTGCTCCCGCGCTAAGACGGTTACATATAGGCCGGTTTAGAAGTGTCTGAGTTAGACCGCAACAAACTTATTTCAAATGACCCCCAAACGTTTTGATTTGATTTATGAATTTTGCCTAAATATAGTTATATACTTATATAAGAAATATAAGAGCACAACAAATTAAAGGTCCAAACTGCTCTCGTGGGACTACGAGCGGCGGGAATAGTGGAGGCAATTGCGAATTTACAAGTTTTTGCCACATGGAAGCGTCTTCTTAGAGAATACATTTGACGTATTGATTGATGAGCTCTTGAGCGGTTATTTTAGATATATTCTAATGAAAATAGGTTTTTTTTACTATTAGTATTTTTGGTTATTTCTAAATATATATATTTAAAAAAACTGGCTATCTGCAAGCATGAAAGCTAACTATCTACACACAAAAAAAGAGAAGCCCAAGAGGAAGGGAGATTGCTGGATATTGAAAAAATAGTCGTCATATAATGTAAGAGAACGCATCGGGATAAAGAACGCCGCTCGGGAAATGCAGGAAGAGCACTTGTCGGATTTAAAGCCCTTTAGGCTAGATGAAAAAAGAGGAGGAAGGGACGCCGACGGAATCACAGTTTCGAGGGGAGGCGGAAGCACAAGAGGGCGAGTGCAAAAAAGAAATTATTTTTGTGCAGTGCTTGTTAATAGAAATTTTAAGAAACTTAAATTTTAAATGCAAATAGCCAAAAGTGCGGTGAAAATATCAGTGCCCTTAAAATATTACTTAAAATTTTTATACGGCTACTTGAAACATATGCTGACTCGTTGGCCGCCACTTAACTGCCGCCGTCCAACCATTCTCACACAATCTCCACTGTCCAATGTACGGGTATTCACCCGCGTAACCACCTATAATAGGTGTGCAGATATCTGAGATTATATCGGTATGCGTCCAATGAAAATATTTAAATATTACGCACATTAAATTATATTAAATGAGACTGTAAATAGTAAATATGGCGGTTATGGTCTGCAAATAGGACTTTCGATCGTTGTAACCATAATTGGGGCCTATAAATAGGAAATCCGACCCAGCTTCATTCTTTATTTTTCTCTACTATGCTTCTCCTCCTACACGCCTGAGAGCTCCACTAGAGATCTCCTTCGCCTTGGAAGGCGTCCTTGAAGATCTTCTAGCACATCGGAGATTGCATGAAGATCTCCACCCGCCGTCAAGCTTCCTCCAGCAAGTCTTCTACGTACAACGCTCCCTGCACTCGGTGCCCGTCTGTCAACTGCGAGCATTCTCAACTCCAGCATCTAAACACGATAAGAAGTTTGTCAAGAACGCGTGTTCTCCACCACAACCAAAGACAACAATAAGCTTCGCGAGAGGTGGCCAATCACCCTTTAACCGTCTCTTTCTCTCCCCCAAGTTGTAACGAGAAGCGGTCTGTCACCCTCACATTCTTTGTGAAGTATTGTAAACAACATCAAATAGCGAAATTTGGTTAGTACCGATCCGATCATGTCTTGCCCACTCTCTCTTTTTCTATCACTCTTTGTGCGCACGACCGCTCAAGAGCTAGAACGGTTAAGATCAGTCTACCAAGAGCCTTTTAATATAATATAAATATACACAGAATAAGACAACATGCTGAGTCATTGACGAGCTGTAAAATTTAATAATATTTGTGCACGTCGCCAGTGACAAAAAGAGGATATATGAGTATAAATAGCGGTGAATAATACACTAAAACTGATGGGAATCATAAAGTAATAATAATTGAGTTGTCTCCATTTTGCATGGGACAAGGAAGATGCGATCACCCGCTTTTCGTTAAAGTAATTGAAATGATCGGCGAAGGAGCATAAGACAACAAACGGGACACATGCAGAGTTTGATGGATTATGCTGTCAGGCAGGCTCTTATTCAACTTTCTAATGTAGCACATATTATTTTATATAAGATAATATTAGGGCGCTGCTATCGGCAACTTAGTTATTGACTAGTCGCACCGTATTTTTTAGGCAAAATACTCATTTCAGTCCCTAACGTTTATTCCCTTTAATATTTCAGTCCCCAACCTTTTATTTTGATCAAATCAGTCCTCAACCTTATCATAACTTTAAATTTTAGTCCTATTTAACTAGATAAATGAGTCATGACATTAAAACAACAGAAAAGTTACGGGAAAAAACTGAACATTGCGGAAATATTAAAGGGACTAAAAAAAGCTGAACATAGCTCATATTATTGAATTTTCTCCATCCATCTACCGGTAAAAAAATATGAACATTGGCGAAAAAAATTTCAGTCCTAATTAAAATCATGTTGTTCGACATTGCATAAAAAATTTTAATATTGCAGAAATAAACGATAAAATGGGTCAAAATCTGAACAATGTCAAAAAACAATCAAAATTATATTGTTCGACATTAAACTCTGATTACCTGCTGGATTTCGGTTCGAATAGGCTCTACAGAGGTTTATTAGAAACTCTGATGACTAAATCGCAGAAACCCAAAAATAAAAATTAGAGATCAATGTTCTTACATGAATTTCTAAAACATTAAAACCTCAATATCTAAAACACGGTTACCTGCTGGAATCACCACCCCGGTGGTGGTATCACCTGAAATCTCCGCATCTGTGGTGGTATCGCCCGGTCGCCGGGTACCGTGTCATCGCTTGTGAAGACAATGTGTGGTCGCATCGTGGATTCGTCCAGTGGAATATTTGCGGTGGAGCTAGCGTGTGGTAGGGAGAGGAATAGGATCACGTGACAAAGTAAATGAAAAAACTTATTGTCGTTTATTTGGGACTGAAATGAAAAGCTTTCAAATGTTGAGGACTACTCTACTCATAATGAAAGATTTGATACTGAAATATTAAATTCATAAAATGTTAAGGACTGAAATAAATATTTATGATAAGGTTGATGACTGATTTGATCAAAATGAAAGGTTGGGGACTGAAATATTAAAGGGAATAAAGGTTAAGGACTGAAATGAGGATTTTGCCTATTTTTTACTAATTTTTCACGCCTTTTGAAAATACGTCTTGTCAATACATTTTTAGGAAAAGTGATTGACGACGAGATCTACAACTTTCGTGTTGAACACTTTTCCTAAAAATAAATGTACAAGACGTATTTTCAAAAGGCGCGAATTTTTCGCGTCTTTTGGAAGTACGCCTTAAACATGCATTTTTAGGAAACGTGTTCAACACGAAAGTTGTAGATCTCGGCGAGATCTACAACTTTCGTGTTGAACACTTTTCCTAAAAATGCATGTTTAAGGCGTACTTCCAAAAGACGCGAAAAATTAGTATACAGTGCGGTGCGACTAGCCAAAACTGCGGTGCGGATAGCTGCGCCATAATATTATGATATTGATTAAGGGAAAATGAAGAGAATAAATAATTAAAAATAATTTGGTGATTGTTAACTGCAACCCGTAATTGGCTAGTCGAACCCCAAAATCTCCCAATTATTCGCGTCTTTTCGAAATACGCCTTGTACATGCAATTTCAGGAAAAGTATTTACCACGAAAGTTGTAGATATAGACGAGATCTACAACTTTCGTGATGATCACTTTTCCTGAAATTGCATGTAGAAGGCGTATTTCAAAAAGACGCAAAATCTGAGCATATTTCTAAAGTACGCCTTGTACATGCATTTTTAGGAAAATTGATCAACACAAAAGCTGTAGATCTCGTCGATATCTACAACTTTCGTGTTGAACACTTTTCCTAATATTGCATGTACAAGGCGTATTTCGAAAAGACGTGAAAACTTGAGAGATTTTGGGGTGCGACTAACAAAATAACGGATTGTGGTTAACAATCACTATAATTTAGAGGCACTCATTATATTCTCGTGTCTGCTGTTGTTCGGAATATTAGTTTGTAATCTTTGTTTGTATGTATCATGTAAATTGTTGACATTTATTTGCTCGTGTATTTAATTTTTAGTTCTCTAACCTTTTTATTAAGAAGGGAGACAACTTGATGCTATGCATACACTATCGCTGGTGAATAAGCTTATCATTAAAAATAAATACTCACTCTCAAAGTTATATGATTTATATGATCATCCCCATAGGGCTCATGCTTCCATTAAATTCTACTTAAGATCAAAATATCATTAGTAGCAGACTCATGGAGAGGATATTCAGAAGAAAAGTTTCAAGACTAGAAACGCAGGCGGCCCTACAAGTTCAGGGGTCATGCCCTTCGGGCTGATTGATGCCTAATGCTTTCGATGTTATCATTGTGTATCCGAGCAGTGAAAAGGATCATGCCTCGCATCTCAGGGCAGTAATGAGAGCACTCAAAGAGCATCAAGGTATGCAAAATTTTCCAAGTGCAAGTAATTTCTATGTAGAACCGAGTTGTGTCCCCATGATGCTGGTTGAACGTGGTGCGAAGGGGATATAATGAAGTATAATACACAAATGGTGTCACATGACTCTCATGCGCTCGCGAAGCAGTGAGAAATACAAGGTACACTGGTTCTTGCTCAAGGGCATAGTCCAGTCTTGTCAATGTAATCATGCATTTTAAAGAATAAATAAATCACAAGTCACACATGAGTAAAAAATGTAGGATCAGTTTGGGAACATTTTGGGGCATTCTGGGCGCACACACTTTCCCGGGGTATTTTGGCATGAGAAAATTCTGGGGGTGCTTTTCTATGGGCATTTTGGGCCAAATTTAACGGGGCATTTCAGGCACATAGGGCTCAAAGTTATATGAGCCCTAGGGCTGATTGAATAAGCTTATCATTAAAAATAAATACTCTCTCAAAGTTACATGATTTATATGATCATCCATCCCCATAGGCTCATGCTTCATTAAATTCAACTTCAGATCAAAATATCATTAGTAGCAGACTCGTGGAGAGGATATTCAGAAGAAAAGTTTCAAGACTAGAAACGCAGGCGGCCCTACAAGTTCAGGGGTCATGCCCTTCGGGTGATTGATGTCTAATGCTTTCGATGTTATCATTGTGTATCCGAGCAGTGAAAAGGATCATGCCTCGCATCTCAGGGCAGTAATGAGAGCACTCAAAGAGCATCAAGGTATGCAAAATTTTCCAAGTGCAAATAATTTTATGTAGAACCGAGCTGTGTCCTCATGATGCTGGTTGAACGTGGTGCGAAGGGGATATAATCATGTATAATACACAAATGGTGTCACATGACTCTCATGCGCTCGCGAAGCAGTGAGAAATACAAGGTACACTGGTTCTTGCTCAAGGGCATAGTCCAGTCTTGTCAATGTAATCATGCATTTTAAAGAATAAATAAATCACAAGTCACACATGAGTAAAAAATGTAGGGTCAGTTTGGGAACACTTTTTGGGGCATTCTGGGCGCACACACTTTCCCGGGGGTATTTTGGGCATGAGAAAATTCTGGGGGTGCTTTTCTATGGGCATTTTGGGCCAAATTTAACGGGGCATTTCAGGCACATAGGGCTCAAAGTTATATGAGCCCTAGGGCTGATTGAATAAGCTTATCATTAAAAATAAATACTCTCTCAAAGTTACATGATTTATATGATCATCCATCCCCATAGGGCTCATGCTTCCATTAAATTCAACTTCAGATCAAAATATCATTAGTAGCAGACTCGTGGAGAGGATATTCAGAAGAAAAGTTTCAAGACTAGAAACGCAGGCGGCCCTACAAGTTCAGGGGTCATGCCCTTCGGGCTGATTGATGTCTAATGCTTTCGATGTTATCATTGTGTATCCGAGCAGTGAAAAGGATCATGCCTCGCATCTCAGGGCAGTAATGAGAGCACTCAAAGAGCATCAAGGTATGCAAAATTTTCCAAGTGCAAATAATTTCTATGTAGAACCGAGCTGTGTCCTCATGATGCTGGTTGAACGTGGTGCGAAGGGGATATAATCATGTATAATACACAAATGGTGTCACATGGCTCACATGCGCTCGCGAAGCAGTGAGAAATACAAGGTACACTGGTTCTTGCTTAAGGGCATAGTCCAGTCTTGTCAATGTAATCATGCATTTTAAAGAATAAATAAATCACAAGTCACACATGAGTAAAAAATGTAGGGTCATTTTGGGAACATTTTTTGGGGCATTCTGGGCGCACACAATTTTCCGGGGGTATTTTGGGCACGAGAAAATTCTGGGGGTGCTTTTATATGGGCATTTTGGGCCAAATTTAACGGGGCATTTCAGGCACATCTATGCATGGGCAATTTGACTAGCCTAAAAGCATTGAAGGGAATGCATTTTGACTTGGTAATAAACAATGTCTTTCTTGTTCAAAACAATATCCATTTAGGTGTAAACATTCTTTATACATTCATATAAGTAATAGACGTGGTTATGACAGCCACCAAGAAAATAAGAAAAAATAGAGAGAATTCAAACAAATCTCAGGAGTCCACCCATCTAAGTGCCTTTGTGTCCATGTTCCGAAATCCTTCTCGTATCGCCAAAAGACCCTGATTTCTGCACCAGCCTGTGTAGATCATCCAAGAGCCCCGCCTCGTTGATGTAACGGTCAACCTCACTGACTCGTCTCTCCAGTATGCTACCGCCGACTTTTACTAGAGAACTATAAGGGAGAAAAACTAATCACTTCTTTCATACTGTTTCCTCTAGAGAACACTTATACCTATTGGCAAATATCTGAAAATGTATATGAAATGATCAACATAAATCGTTGACACTGATGAATAACGAAAAGAAGAAGAAAAATTTATAAAATACTAAGCTTAATGTATATATTTTATCACTAAGGCTACGTTTGGGGGGACTTAGGCTTCGTTTGGGAGGACTTATTTTCACCGGTCAAGCAGTCACGACCGCATGAACCGGACCTTAATTAAGGCCAGGTTCATACGGTCGTGACCGCTTGACCGGTGTAAATAAGTCCTCCCAAACGGAGCCTTATTTTCACCGGTCAAGCGGTCATGACCGCATGAACTCGGACTTAATTTAAGTCCGGGTTCATGCGGTCATGACCGCTTGACCGGTGAAAATAAGTCCCCCCAAACGGAGCCTAAGTTTTACCAAAAACTATTTCCACCATAAATAGAGAATAACTCTGTAATTAAATCACACATAATTAAGATACTGTGTAGATAAAAAAAATATTAAACAAGAAACAAAAAAGATTACCTTATCTTATAAGAGTAATGGGATTATTGCTTTCCCTCCATCTATTAATGCAAGATTCCTTGAATTTTAATGGCAAATGTATGTAGCTTTCCATTAGTGTGCCAATCTTCGGATAAATGAGAGCTTCATTTAAAAGAATGACGCCTCGTCGATTTTTCTAAACAGAACCTGAAAAGAAACAAATGTTATGTATCCAAACATAAACTTAGAACTAAATAAATCCCAAAGTTACATTATTTCTTTAGTCCACGACACCCAAATTCCCAACACACATCAATATATATTATATATTAGAGCTGTATAAAATATATTCAAAGAAAAAGAACACGAAAAATTAATTATAATAGCTATAAAAACATTTCGCTATATAGCAGGTGTCTTTTGATTGTCACGTGGAAAATGATATATTCATAATAATAAATGTTTACAACACTGAACAAAGCGCACGCACGCCTGGTGTTAGCCACACAACCTGCACAGAATCAACTTAATCGCAGTGGTTAAAAAATCGTAACCGCAAAAACAAAGGGCGAACTACTTCTCACTGTTTACTGTTATTTATGACGAGCCGAGGTCTTCTATTTACAAGTGTGAGGAGGAGTGTCCAGTGTCGTCACCACCCATAGTGATAGGATAACCGCTCGTCGACCTGTCGGCTAACACCACAATCCGCGGACAGAAGAGTTAGTCCGCCACTTAAAGAAGACCAATAAGCGCGGACACTGATCTTGTCCGCAAGAACGACCAGACCGCCAAACACGCAGACTCAGCTCCATTCCGCGTAAAACTCTGGCCCGCGACAACCATGTCGCCATCTTGCCGACCTAGGCGAGCTCAAGAATAGTCCAGGTGGAATAGGCAACAAAGCTGGGCTTAGTCTTTTAAGACAAAGTTCACCAAATCACGCGATCTCCGAGAACCCACGTCACCTGATACCGAGATCGCACCAACCTGAACCAGTCCGCCACATTGCGTATTGCTACATCAAACCACACGACCTCCATGCAAGATCAGTCCCCGCAACTGTGTCAACTCCACGATCCAACATCAAGACCGCAAGCACAAATACATGCCGGACACCAACGAGCTCCAGAAGAGTCTGCAATATAAATCTTGTCGGACTCGGCGAACTCCAAACTGAGTCTGCCACACCTGCACCCTGGACTTATCAAAATGACCAAGTCCACACCAACGATCTCTGAACAATCTCGCCCGAGAAGGTACCAGCGACCTGAGCAAATAACCATCCCAATTCGTGATATCTGCCTGCCTCCTTGCGAACCAGAGAACCTAAAGAGTCCGCAGTCAGTGCGATCTCACGCTCAGATGAACCGCTAAATGTTGGAAGGCAAAAGAATATTTACCAAAAGGTGCTAGTGTTTGCCAAAAGAAACAGGAAAAAGTGATTAAATTTGGGGATTGTTATCAGCACCGCAGTTTTGGCTAGTCACACCGCACTCTTCTAATTTTTCGCGGCTTTTGGAAATACGTCTTGTACATGCATTTTTAGGAAAAGTATTCAACACGAAAATTGTAGATCTCGACGACATCTACAACTTTTGTGTTGAACATTTTTCTTAAAAATATATTTACAAGACGTATTTCCAAAAGACGTGAAAAAATAAGAGAATGTGTGATGCGACTAGCCAAAACTACAGTGCTAATAACAATCACCTTAATTTTTCTCTCTATATTACTTCAGTAAGCGATATTTGTTTCGTTATTAGACAAGAAAGGATAATTTTTTTCAGAATTCTTACACTAATTTTATAGAAAAAGCCCCTGACGGCCTGACGCAACAGTTCTAGCTTAAAAACTCCCTACTCTCACCAAAAGTCGGGGGTAGCATCAGAGACTGTGCTAGAGAGGCGAGTCAATGAGGTTGAGCATCGTGTCAGCGAGGTGGAGCATCACCAAGACTGTGCTAGAGAGGCGAGTCAATGAGGTTTGCACGATTGTGTAACTATCGAGCAAAGACATTTGGATTCGCTCAGTCCGTGGGAGCGCTTGTTAAAATTGTTCAAGTGAAAATGAAGTGGAATGTGGGCGGTCTGATTGGGTAGACCGCAGAGTCCACCGCCGGCCTAACGGATAGCGTTGGCGAATAGTCTTTGGCGGGTTGCCAGTTGTCTCTTGCGGTTTGGCTCAGCAAACACCCTGGGTTGAAACCGGGCAGTTAGACTTCTCTAATCGCAATTGTGGCGGTCTCATTCATGAGACCACACAATCCGCTTGTAGCTTCAGGTTCGATCTCTGGCTTGCAAGAAGACTGACAGTTAGCACAGACTATGGTGGCTAACCACACAATTCGCTGAAACCTTCTCGGGCAGGTTGATAGCCAGAGTCCGTTGTTTTTGTAGACTTGATTCTGTGTGACAAGTCCAGAGTTGTTGTTGTCTAGCTCGCAGAGTTCGCCTGTTGTGCGGACTGCTTCTAGAGCTCACCGAGTTCGGCAAGTTAGTCCCGTGACAAGTTCAAGGTTGTTGCCCAGCTCGCCGAGTTTGTCGGTTTTTGCAGACTACTTCTAGAGCTCGCCGAGTTCGGCAAGTTGACAACACGGTTCTTGTTCTAGTCGCGGGTTGTATGTACGTGCGGACTGGGAGCTGTGTCTACAAGGCAATGCGATCTGGTGGCGGTGTCTGACTGCCCGCCAGTGCTGTTCGCCGTTCGTGTTGGATTGGTGTTTGTAACGCCCCAATTTTTCTGTTAATTTTAAATCCTCATGACGTCAGGGCGTTACATTAGCATGAGATGTCGTCGCGTCGCCGTTAGTGCGTCTTCGCGTCTGTTAGGTCGAGCCGACCAAATCTTGGGATTCTTGTCGAAATTGGAAATTTTGCGTTACGAAATTAAATCAATTAATTTTTGACTTGCTCGTCAAGTTTCGTCGTATTCCGAGCGATATTGAAGCCTCAGTGAATTTCTGAAATTTTGTATAGTTAATGTTCACCGCAAACTTTAAAAATTTATATCTCGAGAACGGTGCGTTGGATTTCGATTTTGACATCGCCGTTGGATTCGTAGCACCGGCTTTTGCCTAGGGTGCAAATTTCGTTTTGATCAGCATGTTTTTGTCCTTCCGTAAAAATATAATAGTTATAATATGATTTTTATTATAATAATAATTAATATTATTATATTTACCCCTTCACCGATCGCCGAACGTAGCCCCAACCCATTCGTCGAACGCAACCCCAACCCATTCGTCGAACGCAACCCCAACCCATTCGTCGAACGCAGCCCCAATCCGTTCGACGAACGCAGCCTCAATCCGTTCCACGAATGTTTTGCATCCTTTCTCTCGCGAAATTCTTCCCTTTCGCGAAATCTCTCTCGCGAAATCCCTCCCTGATTTCTATCTTTTTATTATTAGTCTCTCTTATTATTATTAGTATTATTATTAGGATTTTGGGGAGGCCGAAGCGAGAGGGAGGAGGAGCTTTTCGGGGGTGCATCTGTCGATTTCGAGGTAATTTCATATATTTCCCAAAATATTGTCGTTGTCTGTGATTGTCGCCTCCGCCGGTGATTGTCGCCGACCTCGCCGAATATTGTCGCCTCCACCGATTGTCGCCGCATCCACCGAATGATGTCGCCCCCGCATGAGGTCCCTGACCACGACCAATGTTGTTATTTTGATGCCCCCCAACTGGACCGGTCCAGTCGGACCGGTTCTGTTTGGTTTTTTGTTTTTTTATATATACATATATATAGACTTGCACAGGAAGAAGATCAGAGACCCCGATCTTTTATTATCCTAACCTAGCCGATCAGACGGGAGAAAGAACGAAGGCGAAGGCGGCATCGCGAGCGGCATCGCGATCGGGAGAGGCGACGGCTGGAAATCCCGATCGAGCAGCGATTGAGCGTGGGCACAGGGCTTCTCTTCTCCGGCGACATCTAGGAGGAAGAGGTGCGGCGGCGTCGGTGGTTCTCCTGGCGGCGGCACCAACCTAGCAGCGGCGGGCGAAGGAGGAGCGGCGGCTTCGGGAGCTGCGATCGGTTCGGGGGTTTCTTCTTCGGCCAAGATCGAGCGACGGCGGGCTCTTCTTCTCCGGCGACAGCGGCGCAGTGGCAAGCCCGATCTAGGGCTACGTAGGTCCGGCGATCCTTGGGATCCGGCGGTGGCAAGATCAGGCAGGGGCGTTTCTTCTCCGGCGACGATCAGCGGGCATAGGGCCGATCTTGGGCCGGCTCTTCTTCTCCAGCGGGCATAGGGCCCAATCTTGGGCCGGCGGTTTTTTCTAAGGCAGTCCTGGCGGCAGATCTTGCAGGCGAGCGGTGGTTGACGGAGGCGGCGGAAGATTGATCGGAGTTCCGATCTAGTGCACGACAGCGGCATCGGCTCCATCTCCGGTGAAGGAGAGGGGAGATCCACGGCAGCGGCGGGTGCAGGTTTCCATCTCCGGCGGCTCCGGCGATCCAGCGGCGGCGGCAACTTCGGCGGTGAAAGAAGGCATAAGGCTGCGGTTCCTTCATCTTGAAGAGGGCAGCGGCTTTCTTGGCCGGAGGGCAGCGACGCGTGGCAGAGGCGAAGATCAGATTCAGATCCAGGCTGCGGATAGGGGAGTTTTCTTTGTTCTCCTGTTGTTCTTTATTTCATTTTTTAGGTTAGTGTCGATCCGTTGAGGATCGTTGAGTGCCTGTGTTGTAATCGGATTTTGTTTTTCGATTAGTGGATCCGGCGCGCTCTCCCCGTGGATGTAGGAGCTTAACTCCGAACCACGTATATCTCTTGTCGTCTGTGTTTTTTCTGTGTTTTGGAAACTCGAACTGTGTTTGGTGCGCGCCATTATTTGCTCAAAGCTTCCGTTGCTATTGTCCGCGACGAGTTCCGTACTCGCGGGAAGGTGCCATTTGCACAACAATTGGTATCAGAGGGAGGTTCGACCTTCGGATCAGTGAGCAAATTCAATGGCGGCCAAATTCGAGGTTCCAAAATACGATGGGCGGATCGATTTCGGTCTTTGGCAAAAGCGCATAAAGGCCGTACTCGTTCAGCAGGGTCTTCACAAGGCACTCCTTGGAAAGGAGAAGGCTAAGGTGAAAGACGACGACGAGTGGGATGAGCTGGACCTCAAGGCCATCAGCACCATACAGCTGTGTTTGGCAGACGAGGTCATGTATAACGTTATCGAGGCAGAAACTACGGTGGACTTGTGGAGGAAGCTCGAAGAGCTCTACATGTCCAGGTCGCTCACGAACAAGCTGTACGTGAAGAAGCAGTTGTACAGCTTGAGGATGTCCGAGGGAACGCAGTTGTTGGACCATATGAATGTGTTCAACAAGCTGGTATCCCAGTTGCGGAGTATGGATGTGAAGGTCGAGGAGGAAGATCAGGCTCTTCTCCTCTTGTCCTCACTCCCGAGGTCGTTCGATCATTTAGTCACCACCATGTTGTATGGGAAGGATACCCTTAAGATGGAGGAAGTGGTGACGATGCTTCTCTCTAATGAGAAGAGGAGCAGTTCCAGATCGAGTGCGAGCGAGGGTCTGCTCGTGAAGAGCAGAGACCCATCCCGAGGGAGATCGAGAGGGGGAGGCAAGGAGGATGATCGACATAGGTCCAGGGGTAGGTGTTACTACTGCAAGGAGGAGGGGCATTGGAAGGCCAACTGCCCAGTGAGGAAACTCAAGGGCAAAGGATCTGTGCCTCAGCAGGCTGCAGTAGCATCCGAGTGCGTGAGTGATGATGATGTTCTACATGTTTCACAAAGCCGCGATGTGGTGGTCGGGACCACAGATTCCTGGATCATGGATACAGGATGTTCGTTCCACATGTGCCCGAACATTGAATGGTTCTCCAGTATTAGGCACTGTGGAGGTGGTCGTGTTCGGATGGGGAATCAGTCAGAGTGCGAGATTTCTGGAGTCGGGAGCATCAGGATTAGGATGTTCGATGGAGTGGTTAGGACCCTCACCGACGTTCGGTATGTGCCCGAGTTGAGGAAGAGCTTGCTTTCTTTAGGCACTCTGGAGGCTGCCGGGTATTCTTATACCAGTAGCAGCGGGTATTTGGAGGTCATGCGAGGCGCGCAGACAGTCTTGAGAGGAGAGCGTTCAGGATCGCTCTATAGACTGATTGGCACCACGATTGCCAGGGGAGATGCGAGGAGAGAGGTCACACCGTCTCTCGAGCTACAGGATACGGTAGCGTATGCATTTCAGGCGATCTCCTCAGATCGCGATTCCTTCGATAGAGCTTTAGAGAGCAGAGACCGTTCTCAGCAAAAAGATAGGAAGGACCAGCGGAGGAGCGGGGCAGGATTCGTGGCAAGGGCGTGTGCACGGAGAGAGGACCTTGGCGGAGGTAGAATCTTCGCAGCCGTAGAGGAGACGGGTAGAGAGTCATCTCAGGAGTACCCAGACACCGCGAGAGGAGCCATCAGGCTCAGAGGTCTCACCGAGGAACTTAGGATCACTCAGGAGAAGGTGGAGTTGCACAGTGAGAGTTCGAGTGCGATTCGTCTTGCAGTAGACCCGGTCTATCGTGCAAGGACGAAGCACGTCGACGTGCGTCACCGGGAGTTGAGGGAGTTCGCTCGAGGTGGAGGCGTGATGTTGCGGGAGATTCCTACGGAGGAATGCGTTGCGAGCATGCGGGAGAAATTAGTGAGGCGAGTCAAGTTTGACTTGACTCCGACTGTTGCACGTTGATCGTGCCGGCCCCAGGGAGAGGGGGCTTGTAGTCGCCAGTTTGGGTCTGTGTGTTTTAGGCGGTATTATTGTTTGTGGAGCATCAAGGTGGAGATTGTTATTTTGATGCCCCCCAACTGGACCGGTCCAGTCGGACCGGTTCTGTTTGGTTTTTTGCTTTTTTATATATACATATATATAGACTTGCACAGGAAGAAGATCAGAGACCCCGATCTTTTATTATCCTAACCTAGCCGATCAGACGGGAGAAAGAACGAAGGCGAAGGCGGCATCGCGAGCGGCATCGCGATCGGGAGAGGCGACGGCTGGAAATCCCGATCGAGCAGCGATTGAGCGTGGGCACAGGGCTTCTCTTCTCCGGCGACATCTAGGAGGAAGAGGTGCGGCGGCGTCGGTGGTTCTCCTGGCGGCGGCACCAACCTAGCAGCGGCGGGCGAAGGAGGAGCGGCGGCTTCGGGAGCTGCGATCGGTTCGGGGGTTTCTTCTTCGGCCAAGATCGAGCGACGGCGGGCTCTTCTTCTCCGGCGACAGCGGCGCAGTGGCAAGCCCGATCTAGGGCTACGTAGGTCCGGCGATCCTTGGGATCCGGCGGTGGCAAGATCAGGCAGGGGCGTTTCTTCTCCGGCGACGATCAGCGGGCATAGGGCCGATCTTGGGCCGGCTCTTCTTCTCCAGCGGGCATAGGGCCCAATCTTGGGCCGGCGGTTTTTTCTAAGGCAGTCCTGGCGGCAGATCTTGCAGGCGAGCGGTGGTTGACGGAGGCGGCGGAAGATTGATCGGAGTTCCGATCTAGTGCACGACAGCGGCATCGGCTCCATCTCCGGTGAAGGAGAGGGGAGATCCACGGCAGCGGCGGGTGCAGGTTTCCATCTCCGGCGGCTCCGGCGATCCAGCGGCGGGGGCAACTTCGGCGGTGAAAGAAGGCATAAGGCTGCGGTTCCTTCATCTTGAAGAGGGCAGCGGCTTTCTTGGCCGGAGGGCAGCGACGCGTGGCAGAGGCGAAGATCAGATTCAGATCCAGGCTGCGGATAGGGGAGTTTTCTTTGTTCTCCTGTTGTTCTTTATTTCATTTTTTAGGTTAGTGTCGATCCGTTGAGGATCGTTGAGTGCCTGTGTTGTAATCGGATTTTGTTTTTCGATTAGTGGATCCGGCGCGCTCTCCCCGTGGATGTAGGAGCTTAACTCCGAACCACGTATATCTCTTGTCGTCTGTGTTTTTTCTGTGTTTTGGAAACTCGAACTGTGTTTGGTGCGCGCCATTATTTGCTCAAAGCTTCCGTTGCTATTGTCCGCGACGAGTTCCGTACTCGCGGGAAGGTGCCATTTGCACAACACAATGTCACCCCCATGACAAATGTCACAGTCTACGACCAATGTCGCCCCCTACGACCAATGTTGCCTCCCCCGACAATTGTCGCCGCCCCCGACCAATGTCGCAGCCCACGACCAATGTCGCCGCCCCGACCAATGTCGCCCATACCACCAATGTCGCCGCCCACGACCAATGTCGCCGCCCCGACCAATGTTGCCCTACCACCAATGTCCCCGCCCCCGACTAATGTCGCCGCCCCCGACCAATGTCGCCGCCCCCGACCAATGTCGCCGCCCCGACCAATGTCGCCTCCCCCGACCAATGTCTCCCTCATGACAAATGTCGCCCCGCACAAGGTCCCCTGTGCACGACTGCTTGTATATACATACACACATATATATAGGGAATCACTTCATTCTCTCCTTGTTGGTCTTCTTCCTCGGGCCGAAATCAGAGAGCGACGGCGAGACGATTTCCGTGAACCTTCCGGCGGCCACCATCGAAGCTACGGTGCTCGGAATCCCAAACCGAGCATACATCTGGAAAGCTCTCTCCGAGATCTTCGCAATCGCGGTAAGTATTTCTCGTTTCGTGGAAGTTTTTCGTTAAGGTTTTCGGCCCTAATATGTTTTTCTGGCCAAATCCTTGTAAATTTCGCTTCCCCGCGCCTTCTTCTGGGTAAACCCGTGACCTGGAATAATTTGTAGGACCGGTTGGAGAGTAGAAACCGAGTCAAGTGGTGTTCTTGCTCTCCCTCTTTGCTCTTTTCTTCCAAATTTTAGCCATATTTCTTAAGATTTGACATGTTTAAATTTCTTAAAACCATTTTTCCGAAATTTTATCTCATAGATTTGGTAAACAAATTTAGTTGTCGTGTCACATTAACTATCGAGTCATTTTGATCGTTGCGACACTTTGTGCGTCTCGTTGTTTTGATCGTACCTCACCTTGCTTAACTCTTGCAATGTCCTTATGCATCACAAGTCATTTGTGGAGCCTCTTTGAAATCTCGTCGGGTATCTCCTAGTTGATAAGTGTCATTTTGATGTGTCAGTTTTATTAATAGTCGATTTATAGTTTGTTGACCGTTAGTGTATGTTGAATAAAAGAAACTCTGCGGAGATAAATATGTAACTAAAGAAAACAGCGATGGTCTGTGCGCGTTGGGGTTTCTCCCTCGGCACAGTACCATATGCTTGAGTTTGTGCGCGTTGTGGACTTTTTCCCCGGCACAGTATTCTTTCCTGTTGAGCTGATCAGTCTCATTTAAAATGATAAATAATATGAATAATAGAGAAAGATGAATATATGAACTTTTGATGTTTCACACTCTATTCTGTCCAGTTATTGTGATTAACCTTTCTTGCTCAGTTAGATTTACTGTTTTGTTTTTGTTGTTTTGTTACTAACCTTTTGCTGATGTAGTCTTGTTGGTTTTCGTTCACCTTGAGGTTTGTTTGGTCTACCTTTACTTTCTGCATCACTTGTAACTTGCTTTCTGAGGTGTTATTCTTTTGAATTCCTCAGGTCCAGACCATTATCAGGTTTAGTTGACAGAGTTGTGCTTCTAGTGCTGCAGGTTGCTGCGGCCGATTGTTTCCACCTCAGAGTGTTGAGCTAGTTGTTTTGTTAAACATGACAGTTTCTCTATGAGTTTGTGTCAGTTATTGACGCCCATAGTCTTAGATTTTCTGTATTTGAATACTTGTTATTTTTACTGTTGTTACATGTTTAAAGTTCTCACTTGCTCTTTGGGAAGGTTTTATGTTAGCATGCATGTAATTACTTTTAAATTTACAAAGTTGCATTCTGAAATATTGACATGACATAATTTTTTTTAAACCATAAAACATACTCATATAGGATAAAAACTCCTTTTAATTACTTATACTAAATTTAGAAGTCATCCTCTTTGCATTATTTGTTAGGTATACATTCTCATATAGGATAACAAATGAAATAAACTTAGTATTTTCCGCTGCGCAAACCTATAAATTTTCTCACTTATGTACTAGTGATCCACCCGACCGAGAGACACAGTCAGTAAACTCAAGAACTTAAATGTGTTTAAACTTCAAACATAAGTCTCTTCCATAAAGGTAAATGAAAGGACATGGTTGTCCGAACGTCTGTAGTTGTCCCCTACACGGAGTGACATCACGATCACGTATTTTCTCGCACTCTGATAATACTTTAATACTAAGAAAATGTGGGTTGTGACAGTTGATACGGTTTACGGCAAGTGTACCGGTCACACAAGTAATATAAAATGAGCGAATTTTTACAAGTATCGATCTCTCAAGAAACACAGTAAGGTGTAGTTAATTTTGAGGACTTGAGATTGAAGTCCTTAGGTAGGTGTTTACGAAGGGGGTTTTCATAGTTTGCGGAAAAAGAAAGTAAAACACTAACAAACTACTCAAATGCAATGTCGTTATGTAATGCTTCACCAGGCGGATGAAAAACTACACGGGCCGCTATGCACTGAATCGTTAGGCGGATGGACGAGTAGGTTTGCGAATGAGGTGTTGAGAACGGCGGGATGAGAGTCATGAGCACCTCTTCGCAACGCACGCCACTAGCAATAGCTAGTGCGACACTGTGTGGTGGAGGATGGATAAGGACGCACCTCAAGCAAATAACGTGAATATAAAATCACATATACATGATTGTACACAAACGTATATCAAATTAAGCACACTTCCTCAAATACAAAGAGATCAAACTACACTATCAACATCAAAAGAAAAAGAGAGTGCGAAATCAACCGGATCTGAAGTCTTGTTGAGGATTTACGGAAGGAATCGCCGGATTGTCAATCCGCGTCCTAGCTCGGTCCTCAACTGCGTCCGGGGTAGAGGAGGTTGTCACTAACTCCCAATGGACCCGTCATCTACGTGTCACGATCCGGTGGAGGATGACACAAACTCCTCCGAGCTTGATGATGAAAGATGGGTCAAACCCTTCTTGAAGCTCAAGGATGAAGGAGGAGGCCGAGTGGAAGCTCTGACTTGAATTCGGAGTTGAAAGCTTGCCCGGAGCCCCTCCCTACGGTGGAGGAAGAAGGAGATCGGCGGGAACCTCCTCGGAGACGAAAATGGCGGAGAAAAAGTCCAGAATTCGGAATTAAGGCGGAACCTGCGTGTTTATAGACTGCAGAAATTATAATGCACAAGATCAGTGGCGCACGACCACTGGTCGTGCGCACTGAGTCCTGTGATCGTGTGATTGGCATGGAAGAACCTGGAAAAAAGAATAACAAAGAGGAACCATGCGTTTTACTCACGCACGGGCGCTTCTGCCCGTGCGTGAAGGAAAACGCACGATTAACCCCATAGATGAAAATCACGGCAAGCAGGTGGAACCGTGCGATTTACTCTCGCACGGGTGCTTCTGCCCGTGCTTGAGCAAATCACACGATTAACCACAGAGCACAATATATTAAGGCAGTCACAGGAAAAACGTGTGTTACCTTCGTGCACGGTTCCGAAGAAACCGTGCGAGAAGATCGTCGAGTTGATTTCGTCGAGCTCAACAAAACGCATGATCGGTCACAAACCGTGCGCAAAGGAAACGCACGACCGTGCGTATTCCTCAAGTCAGAATTCCTGTCTTGGGGAAAACGCGCCACCTGCACAGCATGAGATGGGGGGAGACTGGAGAGAGTTGGGAGAGAGAGAGGGAGAGAGAGAAAGAAAGAGAGAGAGAGTAGAGTGAGGGAGAGAGGGTGGAGGGGTTTCTTTATATATATATATATATACACGAGTGGCAGGCACGGGCCTCCGGCCCGATGGCCACGCGCCACAGTACCCAGCCGACCCGAGCGAAGCGCGACAGTTCCCTATGACCAAGCGCGACAGTACCCGACGGACTTCGCCCACCCCCGGGGGGTTCGCCCGCCGACTCAATACTCTCTGGTTGCTTTCGGCCTCATATATCTTATATTAATACTAAATATAACTCTTATATCATATATATATATATATAATATATATAATATATAAAAAAATATAATATAACCCGCTCTCTCTCTTTCTCCCTCTATCTCACCCCATTCCGCCCCCTCTCATATATATATATAATATATAATGTAAATTCTGCTCACGCAGCTCACCTGTTTCTCTCTCTCTATATCAATTCTGCTCACCTATTTATATCTATAATATAAATGATTAAATGCTTTGGGCCGCTCTCCTCTCTCTCTCTCTCTCTCTATCAATTCTGCTCATCTCTTTCTCTCTCTATCAATTCCGCCTCCTCTCTCTCTCCATCAAGTCTGCCGCCCACCTATCTCTCGTAATTAATTCCGCCGCCCCCTCTCCTCTCTCTTTCTCTCTCTCTTCCGCCATTCTCTTCTGCTGGCAGCACTTCTCCCCCGCTCTCTCCTCTCTCTCTCTACCCTTTCCTCTCTACAATCCCTCATAGGCTCTAGGTATAAGAGACCTTTTTTTTTTTGCTTTTGACCTGCATAAATGATCGGATGGTTGCTGATTCAAGGAGACTGATCCAAAGGCCATATTTTCTTCCATGGATTTTTAAAACATGGCTTTTAAATGTCATTTGATATATCTTTTTTAGTGATAAAGATATATATTATTATTATTATTAAAGAGAGAGAAGAGGAGAGTGTGAGGGAGAGAGAGCTAGAGAGAGAGAGAGAGTGAGGGATAGGAAGAGAAAAAGAGAGCGAAAATAATATTTTTACGTCAAATAATAATTTTTTTTTACAATATAAATATTATAATATTAATGTATATTTCTTACGATCACTTTGAGTACTCATATATATATGCTGCGGACATAACCCGCTTTGATGCGGGGGCAACTTGCAGACGCATCGAATACGAGCGAAGTCCGTGTCAAGGCGTCTGCAAGTTGCCCGTCTGCATGCGGCCGATGGCCGCCTGAGAGCATCGAGCATGGGCATAGCCCGTGCAAAAATGCTCGTGTGTATATATATATATATATATATATATATATATATATATATAGCTTTGGAGAACGCTCCAAGGCTTTGTTTGACAAACAGGTGGCACTCGGGAATGCGACGGTGATGAAGTGTCATTCGTGAATGCCCAACCAAAAAGTATGTAGTCTTCCAAGCTGAGTTTACTCATTGCCCACAACATGTCGTCGACGGTGATCTTCCACCGCTCGCGCTGGCACCGCTCGTTGAAGGAGCAAAATGTTAGCGATAATTAAATATTAAAAAAATAATAAAAGTATCGTCAGGACTGAATCATCTTAAAAAAGATCAAACTCAAAAAGGCTGATTTCTTAATAGTCCAGTTTAAATAATAAATAATAAGTGTGCTGAAAATATAGAAGTATTTAATAATTTTATAATCGGCCCCTCATCTGGGAATAATAATTATACAAATGAGAAATATTAAATAATATAGATAGATATATAATTACTAAAAAATCGTCAATCCTACCCTCTATGCTTGTCATCATCGCCATCGCTCATTTCATCCTCCAAATCCATGACGCCATGTTTTTACCTCTCCGGCTCTTCCACATCTACGGCCTCCTTGAGATATTTCTTGACCTCTCCCATATCACGCAGCATCTCTCTCATATTATGTCGCATCTCTACCACTGTGCACTCCGTAATCTACACCTGACGCCCTATATTTCTGACATCTTTCTCATTTTTTTGCACCCTTAGTAGGGTTCGAACAGGTAAATAACATGACCTAAAAATTAGCAAACTAACTATATTTTTTAAAAATATATTTTCATATCTAAAAATGAAATAAATATTTAATTATCTCTATCTTCCATGTCTGCCTCACGTTCTTCCTTAGTTTTGTGAAACAACACAATTAGTCTTCCGCCCTCCAGAATGTAGTCGTGCAGCCCGCATGCATTAGTGGTTTTGTCATATGAAATGTGATCAACACTTGTGATGCTGAAATCTAATTTTTTAAGGAAATAAAGTTAAGAAATAAGAGCATTTAAAAATCTTACTCTCTATATTTTTGATAATAAATTGACAAGTAAGATTATTATTTTTCTTCGCGGCAAGTAATCACACATTATTTTTATATAAAATAAATTTTGTCAGAGTTGACAAAAGAAGACAAAAACAATGATGAAAAATTAAGGGTCTGTTTGGCGCAGCTCTGGCGGCTGGAAAATCTCTATTCCAGCCGCCAGAGCTGTTTTATATGTGTTTGGGACAGCTCCCTGTGAAGAGCTTTTCAAAAATCTGGAGCTGTTTTGCAGCTTTTCAGAAATCTCCTCCCCTCCAGCTTCTGCTCCTGCAAAATAGCTTTCTCTCTCACAGGTTTTGGAAATCTCAGTTGGAACATGCTTAGAGGCCGGACGGCCTTCCTCCGGCGATTCCGAGCCCCGGACGGCCTTCCTCCGGCGATTCCGAGCCCCCGACATCCTTCCTCCGGCGATTCCGAGCGCACTTCTGCACAGAACACCCAAACACTCTGCAGCTTTTCAAAACTGCTCCCCAGAGATCTATTTTAAAACAGTTCTATCCGGACAGCAGCTTTTCAATCCGCCAGAGCTGTCCCAAACAGAGCCTAACTCTTAGGACTATTACAAAAGAATTAACTAATAAAACATATTATTTTTAGGGAGAGAATGAAATCTCCATTTTAATTATTTCCCTGTATACTTCAAACAAATCACACCGTTGTTGCTCCGAGGTTACTGAATCAAAATGAGTTACTAGAACCCTAAACGTATTTCCTTCCATTATTGATTTTTCTTCCATTGTTTATTTGAAGGGAGTAAAGTTGTAAAAAAATAAATAAAAAGTTTATGGTGTACCCTCGAGCCACCCCGGGCCCTTTGTTTATATAGGTGAGCAGATATCCCTCCCTCACGCGAGAATCAGGAGCCAAATCCCAATGATAGTGAAAAATGTGGAAAGCGTGAACAGTGAAACAACTTTTGGACAGATTTGCTCTAACATATAATCGTCTTGCATATCAAAAAAGTTATGCATACTTGCCCTGACATATAATCGTCCTGCATATCACAAAAAAAGTTATGTTATATGACCCTTTGTTTGTAAGACCCTTTGTTTATATAGGTGAGCAGATCTCTCGCCCTCACGCTAGAAGGGCGGCCCGCGGCCGCTCCTTGGGCGCAAGGCGATGACCAAGGAGGAGGGAGGCTGGCGGCCGCTCCTTGGGCGCAAGGCGGCGGCTAAGGAGGGAGGCTGGCGACCGCTCCATGGCCGCAAGGCGGCGACCAAGGAGGAGGCCGACCGGCGAGCGCTCCTTGGCCGCAAGTAGGCGGCCAAGGAGAAGGGCGGATGGTTGTCGCTCCTTGGCTACAAGGCGGCGGCCAAGGAGAAGGGCGGTCGGCGGCCGCTCCTTGGCAGCAAGGCGGCGACCAAGGAGGAAGGCGGACGGCGACCGCTCCTTGGCCGCAAGGCGGCGACCGACGGCCGCCCCTTGGCCGCAAGGCGGCGGCCAAGGAGGAGGGCGGCCGGCGGCCGCACCTAGGCCGCAAGGCGGCGGCCAAGGAGGAGGGCGGCTGGCGGCCGCCCCATGGCAGCAAGGTGGCGGCCGGAGTGGAGCAGCGGCCGGCGGCCGACGAGGCGGCGTCGGCGGTGGTTGCTTAGGTGTGCGTAGTGGGATCGACGTGCGGGAGGATCGGGTGTGGCGATCGTGTGCGCGGTCAAACCCATGATCCCACTCCTTTTGGGTGGAGATCATGGGGTGTGTGACTATGTGCACACATTCCTTATCATAAAATGGGGGTCATCCCAAACAATTGCCCCCCACCAGATCCTTGTTGTACGAGGTCGCTTCGGACGAAGAAAATCAAGGATCTTCCTCTGCTCTTCCTTATGGCGACGACGCTGGCGAGCGGTGACGGGTCTGAGATGACGAATGGTGGCGCACTGCAAGCTCAAGTAAAGAAATGTTAAAATGGCGTTGAAAAGGCGACGAACGCGCCTGGGGGAGGAAGCTGCTGCTCCCGTGGTCGCGGCGTCGTGTGCGTGAGCGTGCGCGCGCGAACATGTGCAGTATTTCTTCATTTGTTGAATAGAAGCTCTTATTGCGTTGTGGCATTTCTTTAGGCGGACGGGTTGTTGAGACGCCTTTGGTTTGTAATCGGAAACGAAAGGCTATTACAGTTTCTTGAGGTGGCGGTAGCACGACGCCTTGCTTGTCTTCTCCAGGTGACGACTCTCCTCCTGGTGGTGATGATCCGCGCTATATAATAAAGATATATATATATATATATATATATATATATATATATATATATATATATATATATATATATATATATATATATATTAATAAAGATCTTTGTGCAGGAGTCGTCGATCACAAAAATTAGTTTCCAAAACTGCCCCTCCACCACTTAGGTCGCTGAACTGGTCTGGCGCAAACATCGTCGCGATAATGGCATTGATCCGCGCTACACTCACTCGACGCCACCTGCCCTCCGCGTGTCGTCTCGCCGCTTTCTTCTTCCGTCGCCAGGCAACGATCAGTCGCCTGAGCCCTAGGAAGCTCAGATCCTCCTCCATGAACGTCCCAAGCTAGACCTACGAAGCTCAGAAACCGATTGATTACATGGCCGCCGCATACACCGTCTTCACCGCCCCTAATAACCCTCTTCCCGCCGTGAGCGCTGCTTCCGCCACCGGACGCGACGACAACATCTACCTTGGCGCCGTAGTCCATCACCGCAACCCACGACATCATCTTCGACTTCTTCATCCCCGGGGCAACTGCTTCTGTTCGACAGCGGAGGGGATCTCGCAGCAGCTATCTATGCTAATCCACCTTCGATTGCAAGGAACCCTAATAAAGTGAAACAAGAAGAAGACTACAAGTCTTCTATTTCGAGAAGGGGTTTAGATTTGTTCCTCCTATCCATTTTAGTAGCCGCTAATCAGGTGTTATTGGATCTTTTCCTTCTTCTTCTTATTAGAAGAATTTCAACAACAATAAAATTATATTCTTTCTCCAGCACAACACTGTCCATCCCGAATTTGCTTCTCCATAGGTTTGCAATTAATAGGTTCGATTCTATCGATCTCTTTCTTTTTCTTGCAGATTTAGTTCATCATTTGCTATTTTTTCTGTATGAAGTAATAAATTAATTTGTACCATTTTCTCTTAAGCTGGGTTCTTTCTCTGATGTGTTAAGTAATTCATGCGGTTTCTTTCTCAATTTTTTGATTGTTTTACTCTCACGGTTGGTTTTTAATGTCGCGGGAAATGAAAGGAAGAAATAGATATTTTACAAGATAGATTTCATTGCGTTGATACATTAATCCTTCATTGTGTTCTCCCACGTACCTATTTTATCATGTGCACCAGGCACAGGGGTCATGTGCACGGGGGTGTGCGAGCTGCAGAAGCGCCGCCGCGTCGGGACACTCTCGAGGCGGGGGTACTGTCGCATAGGGCACGTGGGCTCTCGGTGCCCTGTCAATTGATCGAGTGTCGTAGAGGGAGGAGTTTGGGCGGAGGTACCGTCACAGTTGGGGTACTGTCGATGCGAAGAACATCGAGCACGGGCGTACCCAGGGCGGGCGACGGCGGGGTCATTCTTCTTCTTGTTCGTCGGCGGCTGCGGTGTTGACGGCCACTGCCCGCCCGTGGTTCCTCGGCGTCCACGCCGACGAACCACGGGCGGGCGGTGGCCGGCAACATAGGAGCCGCCCGTCGCCGCTACGAAAAAAAATTTAAGTTGTTGGCCGCTGCCGGCGACTGCAGGCTCGCCGACCACCGGCCGCCCGGAGTTCGTCGACGGCCACACCCCCTCCGGCAGGCTCCGCCCGCCCCCGTTTCCAAAATCCCACCTCCTTCGCCACCTGAGCAAAACACTAAACCAAACGAAACCTAACTATTCAATAAGTTGAAGTTGAAAAAAAT
Organism: Platanthera guangdongensis; assembly: GCA_039583875.1. NCBI lineage: Eukaryota > Viridiplantae > Streptophyta > Magnoliopsida > Asparagales > Orchidaceae > Platanthera > Platanthera guangdongensis. Next base: position 2,984,724 of record CM077153.1, on the reverse strand, counting down.
ACAACAAAGCACCTCAAAGATAAATATTTGAGCAGATAGTTATAAAAGGTTTATTTTCAGTTGTTCGAATTTTCTGTGATTGTTTGAGTGTTCGACTCACTTCCCTAGCTTAGAAAATTCATTTCAACCAATTTACAAAGGCGTCGAGTGAGCCGCCGCAACTATAATTTTAAAAGGTTATTGTTAACCGAAACCTGTAATTGGCTAGTCGCACTCCAAAATTTTCCAATTTTTTGCGTCTTTTCAAAATACGCTTTGTACATGTAATTTAAGGAAACGTGTTCAACACGAAAGTTGTAGATATCGACGAGATCTACAACTTTCGTGTTAAACATGTTTCCTGAAATTGCATGTACAAGACGTATTTCGAAAAGACGCAAAATCTGGCATATTTTCAAAGTACGCCTTTGTACATGCATTTTGAGGAAAAACGATCAACACGAAAGTTGTAGATCTCGTCATTATCTACAACTTTCGTGTTGAACACTTTCCTGATATTGCATGTACAAGACGTAATTTGAAAATGCGCGAAAAAATTGGGAATTTTGGGGTGCGACAAGTAAAATAACGGGTTGCGGTTAACAATCATCATTAAAATTAACTATGTGTATAATAATTATATATATATATATATATTATATATATATATATATATATATCAAAAAAAAAAAATACAACAAAGGCCCTCAACAATAAATATTGGAGCAGCCAGTTTGTTAACGCATCAATCGGTAAATATCCCATACTCATGAACGAACAGTTTCTCTCCGTTGAGGATTTTGCCATCCATCCCGATGACAGCATCCCACATCGACCCCTCCTTCGCAAACGTTACCAGCCCGGTGCCGGTCGGCCTATCATCCATCGTCCGTATGATCTTCATCAGTAGATTCAAAAATACACGCAACTTCAAATTATTAACAAGTCCGAAAAAGTTTTGCATTTCAATATTCAATATATTCAAATACGTACATGGATCCTTTCGATTTCCCCAAAAACTCCGAAGGCATTCTCCAGAGTCTTTTCGTCGACCCCCAAGCTGGATGTGTCTACGTAGACGGCAAAGTTGTTGGTGTCGTCACACATCTTCTTTTGTTCCAATGTTTGTTTGATGGGCTGGAAGGAAATTTGAGTCTCCTGTAGGACGCCTACTGCCGGTATTTATAGATTATCAACGACCAATTAATTAGTAATTAGTAAAGGATAATAGAGACTTATTTTTTTTAATAAGTTACTGTTTTAGGAAATCTTCCGCCTTCACCACAGAAAATTTTTAAAACTTCAACCACCTTTGCATTTTTTTTTTGGTAAAGTGGGGGCATCCAATGACTTTTGTGGATGTCCGTGCTACGTGTCAGTCAGTGTATTTCGTCTATTATGAATTGTTAAGGGCACCGCAGTTTTGGTTAGACGCACCACATTTTCTCCTAATTTTTCGCGACTTTTTAGGTTATTTGAATGATTAATTATGGCATTAAATTGGTCGTTCTTCACTAGCGTGAAATATGCACCATAGCTAAATAAATTGAGTTGCATTTTAGAGATGAAAAACCCTAAACCCTAAACCATGGAAAAATTTTAAAACTTCAACCACCTTTGCATTTTTTGGTAAAGTGCGGGCATCCAATGACTTTTGTGGATGTCCGTGCTACGTGTCAGTCAGTGTATTTCGTCTATCAGGAGTTGTTAAGGGCACCGCAGTTTTGGCTAGGCGCAACACGTTTTCTCCTAATTTTTCGCGACTTTTGGAAATACGCATTGTACATTCATTTTTAGGAAAAGTGTTCTACACACTTTACCTAAAAATGCATGTACAAGACGTACTTTGGAAATACGCTAAGGTTTCGCGTCTTTTAGAAATACGTCTTGTACATGCATTTTTAGGAAAAGTGTTCAACACAAAAGTTGTAGATCTCGTCGAGATCTACAACTTTCGTGTTGAACACTTTTTCTAAAAATGCATGTACAAGAAGTACTTCCAAAAGACGCGAAAAATTAATAGAAAGTGCGGTGCACCTAGCCAAAACTGCGGTGCCCTTAACAACTCCCTTTTTTTTTGCTTAAAATTATAAATTTTTTATAAAATATTTTACTAAATGTTGCACTTGAAACAAAAATTTTCACTGAATTTTTTAGAGAGTATTCAAAAGACCGCTTTAATTCGGAATTGAATCGCGCGTGCAAACAGTCAAAGTAAACAACAACGAATGACAAGATACATTTTGATGTGGAAAACCCAAAAAGAATGAAAAATTACGTGACTAGATCTGTGTCGAGCCAAAATCTACAAATTTCTTGTTGTTTACAATATTTTTTAGTATTTTTTTAAATAATGAAAAATGTATTTTATGTTGTAAAATTTAGTACAATATTGAGGAAAAATTATAAATACATGTAATCAAAAAACACAAATAAATACAAATTTGCACTTGATAAATTCATCAAGATATTCACAATCAAGCAAATATGTATTCAATTATATATATATATATATATATATATATATATATATATATATATATATATATATATATATATATATATATATATATATCACTATTATAAGAGAAAACTTGTCTTTGGTGAAACATTCAAAAATATCAATTATGTCCTCAGTTTTATATTTTAATGACTTGATATATATTATAATTTATTTCAAAGAAATTAAAATACACTGTTCATTCAAGTAATTACACTGTCAAAAATTTAAAAGTAATGATGAAAATTTATTTAAATTCAAAAAGTTTTTTAATAGAGCTCATACACCAACTATGGTAGATTGTCATTAGGCATGTCAGCGGTCTATTTAAGGAAGGTTGTCATTAGGCATATCAGTGATATTTTCGAGGTGATGACATTAAATCAATCAACTTTTTTAAAGTCAAAATTAATATTTTTAGGTCAAAACGTACATTATTTTACAAAATAAAAATTGTAATATTTATGTATATTTTTTACGGTCATTTTGAGTACTCATATGTATATGTTGCGGACGAAACCCGTCTTGATGGGGCGGACGAAACCCGTCGTCGCCGGTCGGGTTTCACCCTCATCCATTTCCAGGATGCGGACGTTGGCCGCCCGAGAGCATCGAGCCGGGGCGGGTGAAGCTCATCGTCGTCGGGCGGGTACTGTCGCGTCTGACCGTAGGGGCGGAGCCCCGTGTCGGACACTCGTATATAGATATATACATATATACATATATACATATATACATATATACATATATACATATATATATACATATATATATATATATCTATTATTAATAAGTGTGTTTGTGTTCTCTCCGTCACGCAGGTGCTTTCCCCAAAAACCCCAGGCCGCCCGTCCGCCTACTTCCTCTACAAGCGACAGCAGATTGCATAGGCGCCGCTTCGTTCTCCTGCTCTGCAAGCGCCAGGTTAGGCGCTCTTCTACACCGACGTCGTCGAGGGAGCCACGACGGCACGCTCCTTCAAACCTCTGCTGCTTAACGTGACAGCGCCACGACGATGCATCCCCCGCTACTTCTATGCGCTACCACTGTCTCCCGTAACTCCACACGCCATCACACGCCAACCCTGCAATCCCTCCTCCCCCAACGCCATCGCATCCCCGCTACGCCTTACACGCTCCCCCCGTCTCCTGTACCTCTACACCCCTTCGCAAACGCCATCGCATCCCTGCTTCGTCTTCCACGCTCCCCCCGTCTCCCGTACATGTACTCCCCTTAGCAAGAGTCCTCGGTCACGCCACGCATTTTCCGAAAAAACCCTCGCCGCTCTTCGCGCCGCCCTTGCCGCTATTGACGTTTTTTATGCAGGTGTTTGTTCAGCTATTTGTCTTTGTTTTATGCAGGTCGTCGGTCACGGAAGTAATTTCCTGTAAATGCCCCTCCACTGCTTCCTCTTTGGGGCACCGTTTAACTTCGCCCCCAAGCTTTACTTCCTCTACAAGCGACAGCGCAGGCGGTCACTTATCCGCCGCTTCTTATCCTCCGCCGCTCTTCAACTACATCATCGCAACCTTCATGCTCGACAGATCTGCACGCGACCTCTGCTCCGTCTTCTCAGGTTCTTCTTCTCAAATTTGCGTGAACTCTCTGCCCATTCTTATTTCTCCTTCCCGACAATCCCTATCTGACCTGCGACTTCTCTGCTATTCGACATCTCCCCCTCCCGATTAGCCCACATCTCCCGTGCATCACATAAGCTCTCTCTTCATTCTCCCCAGACTTCCACACCGTCCTCCCGAGTTGCCCTTCCAAGACTAACCTCAGAAGCTCTCATTGCTCCTTCACTCAGACCATTAGGGCATCACCGACCAAGACTGCTTCCCATCTGGCCGTTTCAATGAGGTCAATGGAAAAATGTTGGTAAGTCTCAATCTTCCAAGCTCTTCGTCCTCCCCAAATTTTCTGACTGTGCTGAATGATTTCGGTTTCAATGTTTTCCTTCGTCACAATCTTCTATGCTCTTCGTTCTCCCCAAATTTTCAGACCGTGCTTCAATCTTCAACCTCTGAACGTGGAATATCCTACCCGCATCCTTGCAGATCCTTGGAAGATACAACCCCTTCAGCTCGCCTCCAGCTAATCCTCTGCAACAGGTATTAAGTGATCCATTACTCAGGAATACATTTCTCTTTTCAATGGACATTTTCCTTTAAAACTGTTTGTATGCTTTAAAATAATTGTGGCTTCTATAATAAAGATACTTCCGCAGCTTTGCTGAACGATTTTGGTTTCAGTGATTTTGTTTTAACAATATATGTTGTCCTTTATAATGTGTAAGGGAAAAAAATACAAAATCACGTATAATATATTGTATTCACATAACATTTTCTATGTCTGCACGATCAAGTGTTAACTTGAGGGATATTCCATTCTGCAAAGTGTTCTGCAAACATTCATATTGGTGTTGCAGGAGATAAATTGTAATATTTACTAATAAGTGTTTAGTATTTTAACAGGAAATCCCTATTCTCCATGTTTATTTTGAGATATCTAATCTCCACCAATATTCATGAATCACAACACTTTCTGATCAGGACTTGAAAAAATACCAAGGCAGGTGCATGCATCCCCCACTCCGAACTTTTCTAGATATTCTGACTTCACCTTTCCAGTTATTCATTGAAGGTTTATTTAAATTTGTCCATATCAGCAAACTTTAATTTCATGCAGTAAAGGTGCTTGGTTTATTATTGAATTTCAGTTCGAACCATGCTCTTGAAGAGCCAATTTCTTTTTTGTATTTCTTATGCAAGTGTTCACATCGGCTCCAATGTTCAAGGTTCATTCTTTAAAACTTAGAATTTATAATTGATTCACACACCCATGCTTAATGAATGAAATTTTTTATTAGGTTGTTATGAGCTATATGATATGTGTTACATATGATATTTGCTCTACATGTGTTAAAAATGAGATTTAATGTCAAAATGTATACTCAATTAGTGCTTCTAAAATACTATACCTGAAATATTCAATCTATTGCTCAATACTCAAAAAACAAAAAATTCTACTCATTCATCTCTTTCTGTTCATGCAGCTAACCTATTTCTTGAAGGTTGTGATCCAAACTCTAAAACCTGATTACTCATTTCAAAATTTAGCCACAACTGGAGTTTCAAAAATAGTCTTCGATGAAAATCCAATTTTTTGCATAATGAGTTCGCTATTCATCATTCATTTGGATCTCTCTATGATTTTCAAACCTAATTCATTCATTTGAGATAAGAGGGAAGCCATCCTTAATACCCCACTATGCCATTTAGGATTTGAATCATTAAACGTGGATTGATTTATTTATTTTTGTATTTTTTACCCACTCAGAATGTTCCATGTATGAGAAAATCCTAGCTTTTTGGCTACATTTTTTGGCAGAAAACCATGAACTACAGATTATAGCTTTCCCTAAGTTATGGTAGAATTTAATTTTGCATGCACCCTGGATTTGTTTTGATCTTCATACTTTATTGCAACGTTTTGTTTGTGCTAAAAACACTTCTCATTCTCAAGGGGGGCCTCCTGAGCGTGGAGTCCTACGGGGCGAAGATTGTCATTACACTAACAAAGGTTGGAGGTGGGCAGTGTCTGCCCGATTGCAGCGAGAGTACTGTCGTGTGGGGCATGGTGAGCCTCACATGCATTGTCAGTGTTGCACGAGATCACTTTGTACTGTTGAATGGTGATGTATCATCAAATAGTTGAGCAAGAGTTTTTCTTTTGTTAATCTAGAAACTCACCAAACAAAGTGTAAGCTAGAAACTCAAAGATTAAGCATAGACATTAGTTTTTTATTATTATTTTCATACTTGCAGCTTGGATGCATTTACAGTGTGGCTTGCAGACTACGAGAAGCGAACGAATTAACATTGCTCTCCATGATTTTGGTTTTGGTCGCAAAACTTGGCTGGGAGTAGCAAACCAAGAGCAAACAGAGCTAAGTGTAAATCATCGCCAACAAATCCATGGCTTCCTGTAAGTCTGTAACTTATACTTCTTGCACACGCAGAGCTACAATTCACTTCCAGAACTTGCTTTTCATTGGTGTTATATGCTCCAGGTTTATGTGTCATATGATCATGAAGAACAAAATTTTAGTCTTTTGTAAAAACAAAATGTCCCACATGTACAACCTCGTATTCGCGAAAAGTGGACCCTAAACAAGACATGCACGTTTTAAAGCTTTTTAGGAGTTTTGCACTCCTCGGGGCCAATTTTGGGTGAACATGTAGAACATACTAGTATGGGGAGAAAATATTCCCCCCCCCCCCAAGGCACTCTTGAGAAGTCGGTCAAGCCGTCCAGGCCGCCGAGCTCACCCCAGGCCGCCGAGCTCCCCCAGGCCGCCGAGCTCACCCCAGGCCGCCGAGCTCACCCCAGGCCGCCGAGCTCACCCCAGGCCGCCGAGCTCACCCCAGGCCGCCGAGCTCCCCCAGGCCGCCGAGCTCACCCCAGGCCGCCGAGCTCACCCCAGGCCGCCGAGCTTCCCCCAGGCCGCCGAGCTCACCCCAGGCCGCCGAGCTCCCCCCAGGCCGTCGAGCTCCCCCCAGGCCGCCGAGCTCACCCCAGGCCGCCGAGCTCACCCCAGGCCGCCGAGCTCACCCCAGGCCGCCGAGCTCACCCCAGGCCGCCGAGCTCCCCCAGGCCGCCGAGCTCACCCCAGGCCGCCGAGCTCCCCCAGGCCGCCGAGCTCCCCCCAGGCCGCCGAGCTCACCCATCCCCAGGCCGCCGAGCTCCCCCCAGGACGCCAAGCTCACCCCAGGCCGCCGAGCTCACCCCAGGCCGCCGAGCTCCCCCAGGCCGCCGAGCTCACCCCAGGCCGCCGAGCTCACCCCAGGCCGCCGAGCTCCCCCCAGGCCGCCGAGCTCCCCCCAGGCCGCCGAGCTCACCCCAGGCCGCCGAGCTCACCCCAGGCCGCCGAGCTCACCCCAGGCCGCCGAGCTCACCCCAGGCCGCCGAGCTCCCCCAGGCCGCCGAGCTCACCCCAGGCCCCCAAGCTTCCCCCAGGCCCCCAAGCTTCCCCCAGGCCGCCGAGCTCACCACAGGCCGCCGAGCTCACCACAGGCCGTCGAGCTCCCCCCAGGCCGCCGAGCTCACCCCAGGCCGCCGAGCTCACCCCAGGCCGCCGAGCTCACCCCAGGACGCCGAGCTCCCCCAGGCCGCCGAGCTCACCCCAGGCCGCCGAGCTCCCCCAGGCCGTCGACCTCCCCCCAGGCCGCCGAGCTCACCCAGCCCCAGTCCGCCGAGCTCACCCAGGCCGCCGAGCTCACCCAGTCCGCCGAGCTCACCCAGCCCCAGGCCGCCGAGCTCACCCAGCCCCAGGCCGCCGAGCTCACCCAGCCCTAGGCTGCCGAGCTCACCCAGTCTGCCGAGCTCACCCAGTCCGCCGAGCTCCCCAGGCCGTCGAGCTCACCTAGTCCGCCGAGCTCACCCAGTCCGCCGAGCTCACCTAGCCCCAGGCCGCCGAGCTCACCCAGCCCCAGGCCGTCGAGCTCACCCAGCCCAGGCCGCCGAGCTCGCCCCTTGCCGCCTGCTCGCCCGGCTCGAGGGGCTGCCCATGGAGGACTGCATTTAGCTGTTTAGAACAGCGGGATTTGGCTGTTGGCAGGCCAATTCGGGGGCATTCCAGTAATTTTCAGAGCAGTGGAGGTTGGTTATTTGCAGACCATTCCCAGAAAACTATAAATAGACCCCCTTGGGTGCCCTTGGAGGGGTACTTTTCCTTGCTTCCTCCTCCCTTAGCTTTTTCTTGGTAGAGTAGAGAGGGCTCCTCTAAGTCACCCTAGCTCGAGCATTGGCTAGGGAGGGGAAGTGCTCAGGCAGCCTTCCGGGTGTGAGGTGGGACCTCCATGCTAGAGCCGACGGTCTGTTTCTAGCTTCTTGATCTTTGGTCCGTGACGTTCCTCCGGGTGCAGTAGGTGTGAGGTCACCCCTTTCTAGGGACCCCGAACTCCACAGAAACCAAATTTTTGGTTTCAACATTTTGGTGCGGTGAGCGTGTAGAGTGACCAGCACAGAAGATCTCGGGAGAGTGTCATGACAGGAGGTCAAGGAGGTAGTGATGATCGCGGCGAGCTCCCCAGCTCAGGACCCTTTGTGGGGATGCAAGAGTTCATGGCCTCCATCCAAGGCATCATGGAGATGTTGCACAGCATTGCTCCTCAGGGTGGAAGCTCCACCCCGACCCCCCAGGAGTTAGCTCCCCCTCTCGACGAGCCGACTCCCAGGGGTCTAGGCGAGATGACCCCAGCGGGGTGAGAAGGAAGTGCACCAGGAAGAAGGCCAGGGAAGGAGAGGATGGGAGATGGGGTCGAGCGAGACCTCACCGCCCGGGAGCTGTTCTCCAGCCCGGCGAGTACCAACCTCCCAGGCGAGCAGGCCGCGCGAGTAGAAGTGGCGAGACCACCCCTTAGGGGGTCACCCTTCAGCGAGCTGATCATCTCAGCTCCCGTTCCCGAGGGGTTCAGAGAGCCAGACATGGCTTACTATTCCGGGAAGGATGATCCCGTCCAGCACCTGCAATGGTTCGAGGATGCGGTCTCCATCAGGCCGATGACAGATGCCTTCAAGTGTCGCCTCTTTGCGATCACGTTGAAGGAGAAGGCAAGGGACTGGTTCCATCAACTCCCTCCAAGGTCGATCTATGGGTTCGAGGACTTGAGCTGGAGCTTCCAGCTTCGCTTCTCCACCTCCAAGAAGAGGAAGAGGAGTCCTGAGTCCATCTTCCTGATAAGGCAGGGGGTCGAGGAGTCGTTGGCCCACTACGTTGACAGGTTCCACGAAGAGATCTTGGAGGTCCAAGAGATGCCCGGGTATGCTCTCCAGATGGCCTTCACCGTTGGGCTGAAGGAGGGCTTCTTCAAGATGAGCTTGACCCGGAAGGCCCCCCTTTCCTTCGAAGAGCTGATGGAAAGGGCGGTAGAGGAGATAGCCATGTAGGCGGCCAACCCGTCATTTGTCAAAAAGTTGGCAAGGCTAACAGAGGCGGAGTCGAAGGAGCAAGGAGGCTCGAGACATCAGGAAGGAAGAAGGAGAGAGGAGCAGAAAGCTCAGGGGTTCCAGGGACAGGAGGGTCCAGAACCGGGTTGGAGGCAGCAGGGAGGACCCATTCGGGGTCCAGGAAGAGGTCACAACCAATGTGGGGGGGATTTTCATGAAGACCGAGGGAGGTTCAACTTCCAAAGGCAAGCCCCTAGGCAGCTCCTACTCCCACCACAGCAAGCGATGGAAATTGGTCGAAGCGAGAGGAGGAACCGCACGGGAAGGAGAAGAGTCAGAGTAGAGTTACCCTACTGTGAGTTCCACCAGGAGGAAGGCCACGCAACATCTACTTGCCCTGAATTTCTGGAGTTGAGAAGGATAAGAGCTCCAGCACCGCAACCTCACCAGCCTCAACAAGCGCAGGACCCGGTGCGGATTGAAGAAGTCCGACCCGAGGCGGCAGACGAGAGATGTGAGGACAGGGTTGATGTGGGCACCCGGGGAAGGATCAGATGATTCACGAGGGAAGAGGGAGGTAGGAGAGAAGTGAATCATCTCTTTGTAATGAACTTAGCTTCCGTTGTATCAGCTATGATTAATGATAGAAACTACCGAAAAATATTTATGGTCCATGAAAGGTCTCACCCTGAGATGTATTCCACTGCCAGGCTCTCACCAGCTGGCAGGGCAGGTTGATCTCTTGTGGAGGCTAAGTCCTTTTAGCTCCGAGAAGGATTCCGTTGTCAGGCTCTCACTAGCTGGCAGGGCAGGTTGATCTCTCGTGGAGGCTAAGTCCTTTTAGCTCCGAGATGGATTCCGCTGTCAGGCTCTCACTAGCTGGCAGGGCAGGTTGATCTCTCGTGGAGGCTAAGTCCTTTTAGCTCCGAGATGGATTCCGCTGCCAGGCTCTCACTAGCTGCAGGACAGGTTGATCTCTCGTGGAGGCTAAGTCCTTTTAGCTCCGAGATGGATTCCGCTGCCAGGCTCTCACTAGCTGGCAGGGCAGGTTGATCTCTCGTGGAGGCTAAGTCCTTTTAGCTCTGAGATGGATTCCGTTGTCAGGCTCTCACTAGCTGGCAGGGCAGGTTGATCTCTCGTGGAGGCTAAGTCCTTTTAGCTCCGAGATGGATTCCGCTGTCAGGCTCTTACTAGCTGGCAGGGCAGGTTGATCTCTCGTGGAGGCTAAGTCCTTTTAGCTCCGAGATGGATTCCGCTGCCAGGCTCTCACTAGCTGGCAGGGCAGGTTGATCTCTCGTGGAGGCTAAGTCCTTTTAGCTCCGAGATGGATTCCGCTGCCAGGCTCTCACTAGCTGGCAGGGCAGGTTGATCTCTCGTGGAGGCTAAGTCTTTTTAGCTCCGAGATGGATTCCGCTGCCAGACTCTCACTAGCTGGCAGGGCAGGTTGATCTCTCGTGGAGGCTAAGTCCTTTTAGCTCCGAGATGGATTCCGCTGTCAGGCTCTCACTAGCTGGCAGGGTAGGTTGATCTCTCGTGGAGGCTAAGTCCTTTTAGCTCCGAGATGGATTCCGCTGTCAGGCTCTCACTAGCTGGCAGGGCAGGTTGATCTCTCATGGAGGCTAAGTCCTTTTAGCTCCGAGATGGATTCCGCTGTCAGGCTCTCACTAGCTGGCAGGGCAGGTTGATCTCTCGTGGAGGCTAAGTCCTTTTAACTCCGAGATGGATTCCGCTGTCAGGCTCTCACTAGCTGGCAGAGCAGGTTGATCTCTCGTGGAGGCTAAGTCCTTTTAACTCCGAGATGGATTCCGCTGCCAGGCTCTCACTAGCTGGCAGGGCAGGTTGATCTTTCGTGGAGACTAAGTCCTTTTAACCCCAAGATGGATTCCGTTGCCAGGCTCTCACTAGCTGGCAGGGCAGGATGATCTCTCATGGAGGCCAAGTCACCCAGGCCGTGTGAGCCGGAAGCTAAGTGTTTTTTACCCCGAGGTCGTCCCGTCACCCAGGCTCCCATTAGCTGGCTTGACAGGTTGACTCTCCTGGGTGGGGCCAGGTACTTTCCGGCTCAAGGCCACTCCGCGAATACGTTGGGTTGGATGTTTCTTTTCGAGCTTGTGCCAACCTCGAAAAGAGCGGGGATTGTGTACAACCCCGTATTTGCGAAGAGTGGACCCTAAACAAGGCATGCATGTTTTTAAGCTTTTTAGGAGTTTTGCACTCCTAGGGGCCAATTTTGGGTGAACATATAGAACATACTAGTAGGGGGAGAAAATATTTCTCCCCCCCCCCCAGGCCGTCGAGCTCACCCCAGGCCGTCGAGCTCACCCCAGGCCGCCGAGCTCACCCGAGGCCGCCGAGCTCACCCCAGGTCGCCGAGCTCACCCCAGGCCGCCGAGCTCACCCCAGGCCGCCGAGCTCCCCCAGGCCGCCGAGCTCACCCCAGGCAGCCGAGCTCCCCCAGGCCGCCGAGCTCAGCTCCCCAGCCGCCGAGCTCACCCAGCCGTCCGCCGAGCTCACCCAGGCCGTCGAGCTCACCCAGTCCGCCGAGCTCACCCAGCCTCAGGCCACCGAGCTCACCCAGCCCCAGGCCGCCGAGCTCACCCAGCCCCAGGCCGCCGAGCTCACCCAGGCCGCCGAGCTCTCCCCCCAGTCGAGCTCACCCAGTCCCCCAGCCGAGCTCCCCAGGCCGCCGAGCTCACCCAGGCCGCCGAGCTCCGCCGAGCTCACCCAGTCCGCCGAGCTCACCCAGCCCCAGGCCGCCGAGCTCACCCAGCCCCAGGCCGCCGAGCTCACCCCAGGCCGCCGCGCAGGCCGCCGAGCTCACCCCCCCCAGGCCGCCGAGCTCACCCCAGGCCGCCGAGCTCACCCCAGGCCGCCGAGCTCACCCCCAGGCCGCCGAGCTCACCCCAGGCCGCCGAGCTCACCCCAGGCCGCCGAGCTCACCCAGCAGGCCGCCGAGCTCACCCAGCCCCAGGCCGCCGAGCTCACCCCAGGCCGCCGAGCTCCCCCAGGCCGCCGAGCTCACCCCAGGCCGCCGAGCTCCCCCAGAGCTCACCCCAGGCCGCCGAGCTCCCCCCAGGCCGCCGAGCTCACCCAGCCCCAGTCCGCCGAGCTCACCCAGGCTGCCGAGCTCACCCAGTCCGCCGAGCTCACCCAGCCCCAGGCTACCGAGCTCACCCAGCCCCAGGCCGCCGAGCTCACCCAGCCCCAGGCCGCCGAGCTCACCCAGTCTGCCAAGCTCACCCAGTCCGCCGAGCTCCCCAGGCCGCCGAGCTCACCCAATCCGCCGAGCTCACCCAGTCCGCCGAGCTCACCCAGCCCCAGGCCGCCGAGCTCACCCAGCCCCAGGCCGCCGAGCTCACCCAGCCCAGGCCGCCGAGCTCGCCCCTTGCCGCCTGCTCGCCCGGCTCGAGGGGCTGCCCTTGGAGGACTGCATTTAGCTGTTTAGAACAGCGGGATTTGGCTGTTGGCAGGCCAATCCGGGGGCATTCCAGTAATTTTCAGAGCAGTGGAGGTTGGTTATTTGCAGACCATTCACAGAAAACTATAAATAGACCCCCTTGGGTGCCCTTTGAGGGGGACTTTTCCTTGCTTCCTCCTCTCTTAGCTTTTTCTTGGTAGAGTAGAGAGGGCTCCTCCAAGGCACCCTAGCTCGAGCATTGGCTAGGGAGGGGAAGTGCTCAGGCAGCCTTCCGGGTGTGAGGTGGGACCTCCACGCTAGAGCCGACGGTCTGTTTCTAGCTTCTTGATCTTTGGTCTGTGACGTTCCTCCGGGTGCAGTAGGTGTGAGGTCACCCCTTTCTAGGGACCCCGAACTCCACAGAGACCAAATTTTTGGTTTCAACACCACAGCCACGTAATTCTGAATTTTTCAAGTTTCCAGTTTCATTTCTTTATACCACTCCGCCACATGATTGACACTTTTGGCACTTCGCTTTCATCTTTGTACTTGTACTTTATAGAGGTTCTTATTATTTCTTTTCTTATATAGGTAGATTTTGGTTTTGGCTTTGGCAGCCTGTTGGAGTATCTGTTGGGTAATACAACTATTTTAGAAAATGTAGCTGGTGTAGATATTTCACGAAAAGGACTGCTTCGTACTGCAAAGGTATAATCTATAAAGATTGATATTTTTGTTAATGTTTTGCGGAAGTTTCTTGGAGTACTTTTTAAACTTAGCTTCATTAAGGTGCATATTTTTATTTATGGATAGATTCTGATTTCATCCATGTTAATTATTACATCAAGTTCACCAAATATCAAAACAATTTGTGTTCTAAAATTGTCTTTGTTCCTGCATTTTATGTTTTCTCAGAATCTACATTTGAAATTGAGTGCATGAGTGCATTTCATCTTTTGGGGGACTTCTCATTTAATCCATGAATTTCATTTTGAGAAACTTCTCATTTACTCCATGAATTATTTTTAATATAAAATAGTTCTCTTAGTCTTCCTTCTTCCATATATATAGAGCCGTTCCAATATTGACTATTATGAAGGAATGATGCATGTTGTTCGCCAAATACCATAATCAGAATCTACATTTGAACTTGGATTATATTAAAATACCTTAATCAGAACCTACATTTGAACTTGGATTATATTAATATTATATCCGATTATCGGCAACCATGATCCTAAGCTTGGAAAGTATTTGCTACAATTTCATGCTCTTCCAGATTAGATGTTATTTTTTAATCATCTTATAGTGCCAATCTAAGAGTATTCGTCTCATTTGTATTTCCGGAATGCAACTATTTTGCAGAACCATGTCTTGATTATACTCATCAGGGCTATTCATAATTTTAATTCCAACAACCGCTTTTATGTTATCTAGGTCATTGGAGATGTAGGTTTTATGAGTTAGAGGTTGGAGCTGCGAACATAATTGAACCCTCACATGGTGGTGATCATCAAGAGCTTCTCGCACATGTAATCACCTGTTTTCTACTAAATGTCATTTGATTTCTATCGTAAAATAAATCCAACTCTATTTGATATGATTGTGGTGTTTGATTTGTGGCCGTGTAAAAATCACGTTTTTCAGATGCAAGTCAATTCAACGTTTCTCTTCGTTCGAGGAAATCTTTAGAAGAGCTTGAGGATGAAGTTAGCATTGTATTACATTCAAGTAATCATAATGTCTTCTATTATGATTTGTTTGTTTTAGATTGTATTTGTTACTTCATAGAATGGACAACTATTTTTATTTTGTAAGTATGTGAGCATTCACAAGAGGATTTTAAAATGAGTTGTTTCTCTAAAGTCTGTCATTCAAGCTATCAATGGACATCATGATATTTTGCAATTTCAATATTTTTTTCAAAGTTATTTTCACGTTGTGATAACAATAATCATATACAAATACGAGCATCTTCGCAAGGGATACGACAGTGCTCGATCCTCTTCGCATCGACAGTACCCCAACTGTGACGGTACCTCCGCCCAAACTCGGCCCCTCTATGACACTAGATCAATTAATAGGGCCCAAGGAGCCCCAGTGCCCTACACGACATTAGCCCCGCCTCGACAGTGTCCCGGCGCGGTGGCGCTTCCGCATCTCGCAAACCCGCATGCACACGACCCCCCATTCATCTTTCTTGGTTGTTTGTCATAAAGCCATTCCCGCATTCCTGCCAGCGTGACCCACGCCCCCACGCTCGCCTACAAATCTCCTCCCGCATGGCAGTGTCTCACACGTCTCCTCCTTTACGATAAAACGTAATTTTTTTATATAAAATAAAAATTGTAATATTGATTTATATTTTTTTACGGCCATTTTGAGTACTCATATGTATATATTGCGGTCACTACCCGTCTTGATGTGGGTGCACCCCGTTTTGATGTGGGTGCATCCCACTTTGATGCGGGCGCAGCCCGCAACAACGTATCGAGCACGGGAAAAGCCCGTTCGGAGGCGCGCGAAGCCCGCCTAGATGCGGCCGAAGGCCGCCCGAGAGCATCGAGCACGGGCGTAGCCCGTGCGAAGATGCTCGTATATATATATATATATATATATATATATATATATATATATATATATATATATATATATATATATATATATAGACACACACACACACACACACATACATATTATATAAAGTTCATTGTGTATGTCATCGTCACAACAATTTTTCCCCGAAAATGCCCTTTGACTCCTCTTCACGCCGATATTAATTTGTCAGATGACAACATCATTGTTCATCTGCCGCTTAAACATTAATATATATTGAGAGAGAGAGAGCAGGAGTGTGTTAGGGGAGACCGGGGAGAAGCGACGGAGGTCAGAGAGAGGGACAAGGAGAGAGAAAATGGAGAGGGAGAGAGGGAGGGGAGAAAGTGAGAGGGAGGGGAGAGAGTGAGAGAGTGCTCTGTGTGTAACATCCCACTTCCAACTAGACCCCTAAGAGTGATTTTGGTCATGACTAGGTCATGACAAAACCCTAGGAAGCCTAAGGGACCAAGTGAACAAGGGTCAATGTGAAAATCACATTGGTCTGTCTATAGCTCAGCCTCAACATTTAGACCTAAGATCTGACCTTAGGGCTACACCTTGATCCCAGGATCATACCACAACACCTCAAACACCTTGGGAAGTCCATAGGGCCACTAAGGACCCACTGTGGGCAGTCAAAGTGGTTAAGTTGACCTAAGTCAACTCTAATCCTAAATGGGTTAAACTAGCCTACTTAGGGTCAATTGACCTTCCCCTAGCCAAGTGGACCCCACCCATGCCCTCCTAACCCTAAAGTGAGGCCAATGGATCATCAAGGACCCATTGGGGTCAACCCAAGAGTCTATGTTGACCAAAGTCAACTCTAGTCCTAATTTGGTCAAAGTACCCTTCCTAAGGGTAGGTGACCTCCAAAATGTCAAGACAACCCTACCCATCCCTTCCTAGATCTTAGGGGAGGTCAATGGGTCACCAAGGACCCATTGGGGTCAACCCAAATGGTCATGATGACCAAGGTCAACTCTATTCTAGTGTTAGGTCAAATTAGCCTAAATGGGCTAACCCAAGCTCAAACCTGTATAACCCGTAATTCGTCGAGATCAGAAGTACCCCAGCAGATGGCTATTCGCAGACCATTCGGCGAGCAGAAGCGAGCTGTGACGAGCTTGGGAGAGCAGAGGCGAGCAGAGGAGAGCTGTGACGAGTTTGGGCAAGTAACTCGCGAGTATCCCTTGGAGCTCGCTGCTAGTAGCTGGATACTCGCCTATCCCCCCCCCCCCCCCCCCCAGGATTTCTCTATAAATAGCCCCCCAGGGGTACTGGAAATGGCACTTTTGGAAGAGGTCGAGGTCCCCCCAAGTGGATACTCGCCCAGTCCATGCCTGCCTAGTACCTCGCCCAGCCTTTTGGTTGCGGAGGGGAAGCTTCTTCTAAGCTTCCGGGTACGTGGTGGGACCTCCCTACTGGAGCATTTGGGGTGTGCTTGTAGATAGTTTCCTTTCTTTATCGCTAGCCACTTGAAATGTGACGTCGGATCGTAGAATCAGTAACCTTAGGCTGCCTTGATCCTATTTCTGAGGTTGAGATTTTTCCTGGCTTCAACACTTGGTGCCGTGAGCGTGGATAGTAGCCGACGAAGAAATTTTTGCGAGAAGACTTCATAGCTTAAGATGGCGAGCTGGAAACCAAAGGCAGGAACTCGCGAGCACTCGGCAAGGTGGGCGAGTTCTCGGCAAGGTGGGCGAGTTCTCGGAAGGTGGGTGAGCTTCTTGGTTACGCGCCCATAGGCGACTTCACGAAGTTGACTTTCAGACTCTATGGCTTCATGGGCGAGCTTTCCTATTACTCGCTCATAAATTGGCAAGCTTCTTTGTTACTCGCCCATATGCGAGTATAGGTAGGATTGGCGAATTCGAAGGTGGCTAAGGCGAGTTCTGCAGGTGAAGAAGCGAGTATCTTTGTTACTCACCCAAAGGCGAGTTGAAGGGGTGAGTATCTTTGTTACTCGCCCGTAAGCGAGTTCTGTAGGTGAAGAAGCGAGTATCTTTGTTACTCGCCCAAAAGCGACTTGAAGGGGCGAGTATCTTTGTTACTCGCCCGTAGGCGAGTGCGTAGGGGTTCTAATGTCAGAGTGACACTTACCCTCCGCCCGATTCATCTCCTTTTTCAATAATGGTGTTTTTCATACATGTTCTTACTTACGGGTGCTTTGGTAAAGCCCGTGAGTACTTTTTATATGACTAACAAATAGGGCGAATCACGAGGTGTTCACCACCAGGGAAGAACATACGAGGTGCTCTGCGAGCTCCTACTTACTATGATCTCCTCTGACAACCTACATTCCATGAGACAGCTTACTCATGACATCTTCAAGCTAGTATTTACGAGCTCCTACTCATGATGCTCTTCATGCTTACTGGGTGCTCTCTTCAATTCTGTGAATCCATACTCGCGAGGTCATCTCTTCAACAACTATGGAGCTCTCCTTCAATTCCGCGAGTTCCATACTCGCGAGGTCATCTCTTCAACAACTATGGAGCTCTCCTTCAATTCCGCGAGTTCCATACTCGCGAGGTCATCTCTTCAATAACTATGGTGCTCTCCTTCAATTCTCAACCAGGACGCAATGCTATTCATTTCATCTCCTCAATTATCTGGAGCGGGGATGACTTGAAAAGGTCCTACCCCTAGCGGTAACATGCATTGCTTACCTATAACATTATTTCTAAGTTTTTTATACATTTCCTCGCCCCCGGAGTCACGGGTTAATGCGAGTTGTCTTCTTTGTGTTGATTCATCTCAAGATAGCTAGGAGCAGTGAAGTTCAACTCCACGATCGATTTAGGAAACCAGCGCTCGACCTGTTTCTACTATTTAGCCCAGGGTGGACGATGGGACGATGCCTCGGGATTTAAGCGTCCTTGTAAGACCGAGCCCCTGCATTGACGGCCGAGATCAGCTCCCCCCTTGCATGTCGACCTAGCTACCCCCAATTGCATCTCTCCTTTGACTGGAGGAACTATCAGGAACAGGTCTGGACACTAACCTCCTAAACTCGATAAAGGATTGACCTCACAAAGTGATGCCTTGTACAAAGGCGTCATCGGTCTTTGAGAAGACTAAAAGACCCGCTCATAGCGAATGTTTTTTGTGACCAAGTGGCAGAGCTGAAAGTGATCTTCACGGTTGGATTGGGGAGCGAGCCTTTGACCTGTTTCTCCTAGATAACCCAGTTTGGATGATGGGACGATGCCTCGGGATATAAGCGCCCTTGTAAGACCGGACTCATGCATTGACGGCCGAGATCAGCTCCCCCCTTGCATGTCGGTCTAGCTACCCCCGATTGCATCTCTCCTCCAGCTGGAGGAACTATCAGGAACAGGGTTGGACGCCAACCTCCCAACTCGATGTCGGTGAGATCATCGTTCGCTTTTTTGATTTCTCTGTTCTCAAAGATATTGATGCGCTTAATTCATTTTCAAATCTCTTGAAGCAACATGAAAAATGACTCCAACATTCAAGTCCTCGAGGGGTAGGTCCTTGAAAGTCCAAGTCCCTGCACGAGATTGTCTCTTGCATATTGACCAATGACCTCCTCGAGTGAGACCAAGATCCACGCTAGAGTGATGTCGTAGTCCGAGATCTCTGTACGAGCTCCTCTCTTGCAAACCGACTACTTGCCTCCCCGAGTCGACTTACACCACTCTAGTTGAGCAAGGCTCCTGAGAGCTGTCGACTCCAACAATGTTCAAGTCCTCGAGTGGTATGTCCTCGTAAGTCCAAGTCCCTGCACGAGCTCCTCTCCTGCATATTGGCCAACGACCTCCTCGAGTGAGACCAAGTTCCTCGGTGGAGTGATGTCGTAGTCCGAGATCTCTGTACGAGCTCCTCTCCTGCAGACCGACTACTTGCCTCCCCGAGTCGACTCACACCACTCTAGTTGAGCAGGGCTCCAGAGAGCTGTCGACTCCAACATTTCAAGTCCTCGAGTGGTAGTGTCGCCGTAAGTCCAAGTCCCTGCACGAGCTCCTCTCCTGCATATTGGCCAAGGACCTCCTTGAGTGAGATCAAGTTCCTCGGTGGAGTGATGGCGTAGTCCGAGATCTCTTTACGAGCTCCTCTCCTGCAGACCGACTACTTGCCTCCCCGAGTCGACTCACACCACTCTAGTTGAGCAGGGCTCTGAGAGTTGTCGACTCCAACATTTCAAGTCCTCGAGTGGTAGTGTCGTCGTAAGTCCAAGTCTCTGCACGAGCTCCTCTCCTGCATATTGGCCAAGGACCTCCTCGAGTGAGATCAAATTCCTCGGTGGAGTGATGGCGTAGTCCGAGATCTCTGTACGAGCTCCTCTCCTGCAGACCGACTACTTGCCTCCCCGAGTCGACTCACACCACTCTAGTTGAGCGGGGCTCCTGAGAGCTGTCGACTCCAACATTTCAAGTCCTCGAATAGTAGTGTCGCCATAAGTCCAAGTCCCTGCACGAGATCCTCTCCTGCATATTGGTCAAGGACCTCCTCGAGTGAGATCAAGTTCCTCGCTGGAGTGATGTCGTAGTCCGTGAACTCTGTACGAGCTTCTCTCCTGTAGACCGACTACTTGCCTCCCCGAGTCGACTTATTCTCATCTCCAGTTGAGCTCGGCTCCTGTGAGGTATCACCTCTACTCTCCACCTCCAGTTGAGCTCGGCTCCTGCGAGGTGTCGACCTCTACTCTCCACCTTCAGTTGAGCTCAGCTCCTACAAGGTGTCGACCTCTACTCTCCACCTCCAGTTGAGCTCGGCTCCTGCGAGGTGTCGACCTCTTCTTTCCACCTCCAGTTGAGCTCGGCTCCTGCTAGGTGTCGATCTTTACTCTCCACCTCCAGTTAAGCTCGGCTCCTGCGAGGTGTCGACCTCTACTCTCCACCTCTAGTTGAGCTCGTCTCCTGTGAGGTGTCGACCTCTTCTCTCCACCTCCAGTTGAGCTCGGCTCCTGCTAGGTGTCGACCTCTACTCTCCACCTCCAGTTAAGCTCGGCTCCTGCGAGGTGTCGACCTCTACTCTCCACCTCTAGTTGAGCTCGGCTCCTGCGAGGTATCGACCTCTACTCTCCACCTCCAGTTGAGCTCGGCTCCTGCTAGGTGTCGACCTCTTCTCTCCACCTCCAGTTGAGCTCCGCTCCTGCTAGGTGTCGACCTTTCTCTCCACCTCCAGTTGAGCTCGGCTCCTGTTAGGTGTCGACCTCTTCTGTCCACCACCAATTGAGCTCGGCTCCTGCTAGGTGTCGACCTCTTCTCTCCATCTCCAGTTTAGCTCGGCTCCTGCTAGGTGTCGACCTTTCTCTCCACCTCTAGTTGAGCTCGGCTCCTGTGAGGTGTCGACCTCTACTCTCCACCTCCAGTTGAGCTCGACTCCTGTGAGGTGTCGACCTCTACTCTCCACCTCCAGTTGAGCTCGGCTCCTACGAGGTGTCGACCTCTTCTCTCCACCTCCAGTTGTGCTCGGCTCCTGCTAGGTGTCGACCTCTACTCTCCACCTCCAGTTGAGCTCGGCTCCTGCGAGGTGTCGACCTCTACTCTCCACCTCCAGTTGAGCTCGGCTCTTGCGAGGTGTTGACCTCTACTCTCCACCTCCAGTTGAGCTCGGCTCCTGTGAGGTGTCGACCTCTACCCTCCACCTCCAGTTGAGCTCGGCTTCTGCGAGGTGTCGAGCTCTTCTCTCCACCTCCAGTTTAGCTCGGCTCCTGCTAGGTGTCGACCTCTTCTCTCCACCTCCAGTTGAGCTCGGCTCCTGCGAGGTGTCGACCTCTACTCTCCACCTCCAGTTGAGCTTGGCTCCTGCGAGGTGTAGACCTCTTCTCTCCACCTCCAGTTGAGCTCGGCTCCTGCTAGGTGTCGACCTTTTCTCTTCACCTCCAGTTGAGCTCGGCTCCTGCTATGTGTCGACCTTTCTCTCCACCTCCAGATGAGCTTGGCCCCTGCTAGCTGTCGACCTCTTCTCTCCACCTCCAGTTGAGCTCGGCTCCTGCTAGGTGTCGACCTTTTGTCTCCACTTCCAGTTGATCTTGGCTCATGCTAGGTGTCGACCTTTCTCTCCACCTCTAGTTGAGCTCGGCTCCTGCGAGGTGTCGACCTCTACTCTCCACCTCCAGTTGAGCTCGGGTCCTGCAAGGTGTCGACCTCTACTCTCCACCTCCAGTTGAGCTCAGTTCCTACTAGGTGTCAACCTCTTCTCTCCACCTCCAGTTGAGCTCGGCTCCTGCTAGGTGTTGACCTCTTCTCTCCACCTCCAGTTGAGTTCGGCTCCTGCTAGAAGTCGACCTTTCTCTCCACCTCCAGTTGAGCCCATCCCCTCACCTCCATTTGTTGGATTCATCTTCCCTGAATAATTAAGAGGAGACTAACAACCATAATCAGCCCTTAATGGCCGAGTTCAGTGAACCCAAAGGTGGCCGAATTTTTCACCTTCATGGCCAATAATGGCCATTGGTGCTACACCATTCCTCCCCCCCCCCCCCCCCATTTAGCCCTTTTAAGAGCATCCCTGCACTCAGAGGAGGAGTTTCCACAATCCCACTGAAGGAGTCCAGCCATTTTGTAGTGCTGTTGCAGAACACCCGAAGCTCCAAATCCGGCCATGGCGCACCACCACCAAACCCGTCGGCAAGCACGGTTGAAGGTCCTCCTCTACTCCTTCTTCTATGGATAGATCTTAGGAATCTTTTAGGATGAGAATCAGGCTCAAATGAGCCAGATAGGGTGAGCATTTTTCCTGGTTTTCCAAGAAAAAAATTTGGGTCGGGTTCGCCGGAAACCACCCCTCCGGCGGCCGTGCCGCCGCCCGGCGATAGCCCCCACCTCACGAAGGTGGTGGCGGTGGTGGCCGGCCAGAGAGGTGGTCGTGTGGCCTAGAAATGCTCTTGAAATAGGCTCCATGTTCGACCAATCATGGCCCTTGGCTGGAGGAAGAAGATGACCATGAGCCACTGGATATGCTTTAAGATTCGTGCTGATCTGAATTTATTTAATTCCTGTTTTATCAATTTCCAACTGTTTATTGGGTTGTGTTAAATTAAATATTAAAAATACTTAGGGCCCCCTACAGGAAAAATTACCAACATGAAAATTGTAGCCCTGGAAGTCTATGTTAATTTAAAATTGGTTTGAACCAATTTGAGTAAGTGGTTTGACCACAACACCCGTTTTGGTGAGAACTATACCTAGGCTAGACCAGAGACTATTTTGAGTGCCCCCATCAATCCAGCCATCCAAATGACTTGAAATTTTGGATGGGGGTCATTCTTACCTATGCCTAGAACCTATTAAAAATTGGGAATTTTTGGAAAATTTTCCTAAAGTTTTTGTAGAAATTTAATAAATAATGTAGGAATTATTTAAAAGATCTAATAACCTCAAAACTCTCCCAAATTTTGGTGAGTGGTCCTTGGGATCCTCAGAGGACTCTGGTTAAAATTTTATATCATTTGGAGATGGTTTGAGTTGAAATCATGCAAACCCTAGCCTTGCCCTAATAAGGCTATTTAGGTCAAATAGTGCACTTTGGGTTTTGAGTTACCAAATGACCTCAACAGAGGTTGAAATTGGGGCCACTGACTTGGCATGGCTTGTAACACCTTCTCATGGAAGATGGGGTGGATTGGGGTGAGTTTGCCCTAGGACCCAAGACCAAACCCTAAGGATGGTCTTTGGTGCCTTGTGAAGGGCATGTGATCAAAAGACCTTGTGTGGACTTGAGACTTGGTAGAGTGAGAACTAGAGTAGCTAAAACCCTATGGTAAAATTCTTAAGGGATTTGGGAATGGGTAGGTCACTCGAAACCCTAACCCTAGTTTAGGGCACAAAATTTGTAGAGATAGAATAGGTTAATAAAACTCATTGAACAGTGATGAAACTTGGGTAGAGTAGTCTTATGGTCAGTAGGAGCCTCTAGAAATTATTGTAGGGTGTTTGGAAGACATTAACTTATACTTGTAGTTAAAATCTTTAAGTTGCCCCTAAGGATGATTGTGATGTAATCATGGTTAAACTAGCTTAAAATGTTATGAAACTTGGTCAGTGAGGATGTATGATCATACTATAGCCATGGTAAATTATTTTGTTTAATTTTTGTATAATATTTTAAGTACTTCTCTATTTAATTCCATTTATTGTATTTATATTGAAGTAATTAAATAGGGGCTTAAATCTTGCTGAAGAGTTGAGAAACTTTGGATTTTATGTTCAATAGTCATATTATGTTTATCATAAATTTTGTGGAGCATTTACTTGTCTGGTGTTGGTACATCATGTTCAAACTTGGGGTTTTAGATTACTAGAATAATTAAATAAATTACGAGATAAATTAAAAAAATTATGAAATTCTGGATTTAGGCTAAAAATGTCATGTCAGCCTCCATTAATTATTATAGGGTTACTGAATGAATATTTTAGGTACCTCTCATTTTACACGCATATAGCTTAGATTGGTCTGCATTTAGTAAAACTGCAGAATTTAATTTGGAATATGAATTTGGGCACATGAGTTGGGGTTAGAGGTTTGCTGGTTGGATAATTAAAAATGAGTTCACCATTGGAAGATAGGATGAGTATGGTGTTGGTTTGGCTAGTGTTAGGTGGTGCTCGGGATCGACGAAGTATCGTCTTTCCCGTGGGGAGGAAGTGTCAAATACTCTAGGGTTAGATCCAGTACAACAAGTAAGGATTTGGGAAATCTGATAGCAACCAATAATAGTAAGTGCCTTGCGAAAGGGAGCTTTGGGCGTAATCTCATCGTAGTTCCTAGTGCCTTCGAGAGCCCTTCACGGGGAATACCTTGGGCAGTCCTGGGCTAACCTAAACAGTAAGAATAAAACATTTCAAGAGCAACTAGTATAACTAGGGTTACAAATTCACACACCCCGGTAGCTCGGGAGGTTGATTAGGTTGTTTTGATTGTCATCCGGACGGTTCATTCGGAAGGTAGATGCACGGACGGATAGTCTGGGGAGCCAGTGGCTCAAAAGGTTTTGGATACAAAATAAGGTGGTGGGTCTTCGGTATCAGACGGTCGTTCACACCGACGTCTATACGTTGACTCGGCGGTGTGGGACACTTAGCCAAAGAAAGTCTGGTGGATATGACCAGCATTAGTACGCGGATACTCTAGCTTGTGTTCTTCTAGGGGCGTACGGGAGGGCTAGGCCTGGTAGTGTGGATACCCGCCTAGGAGTGGGGGCCCGACCCACTGTCTCTGTTTGCCACTACGGAGGTTCCTGGGAGTGAAGCTAGCTGCCCAAATAAGGGGAACTAAAGGTCTGTGCACATAGAGTCGTGTGCGTGGGTTGCACTTGCATGAATCATGACATAACATATCACTACACTCATACTTGCATACAACCGACACCTCAACGTATAAATTGGTATGAGACTTTTTATACGATGGGAGTCTTGCAGAAGACCCCTTAACTTATATGTTTGTATGGGCATTCATATAAGTTAAGGTTACTTACTTCCTACCTTATCTTTCTTACATATGCTGCTTACTCTACTTGCTTACTCTATTTGCTTACCTTACTGCATACTATTATAGAACTGTTAGACTAGTTCCGCTGTCACCTGCCACTTTGTACTCTCCACCTTTGTAGCTTCTCTTTCCTCCTCCCTGCTTGGTGCCTAGGAGCCATGGGGGGAGGGGTAGGGGATGATAGGGCTTAGTCTTTATGACTAATGGTTTTTCGGACCACAACATTACAGGGGCTCCGGATGGGAGACAGGGACCAGCAGCACAGGGACCAGCACCAGCGGAGTACGATGCGCATGGAGGTGGGTCAGTCTAGTATCGGAGCACCAGCGACCAGCTCCGTGAGTGATAGTCTTTTTATAGCTTCCGCGAGAGATTGTAGCAAGGATCTGATGTACCGGGCTTAAGCCCGTTTTTATTTCTGTTTTGTTACTTTGCAGTACTTTCTATTTTCTACTTATGGACATGTTGTGATTTCTCTTATTATATATGTCATTGTGGACTCAGCTATATCGTTCCTGATTACTGCTCTCTTTGTGATGATCGAAAAGGCCGGCAGAATCGACGTTTTGTAGTGGCGGCTTTCCCGAGAGTCGGGGCCACCGCAAAACAGCGGTTCTGGGCATAAGACCCCCACGTTGAAAAAGAAAAAAATGGGGTCTTACAAGTGGTATCAGAGCGAATCCTCGATCGAAAGAGAAGTAGTCCACAAAAACCTTAGGCCACCCCCGCGCGAGCTTAGTTTGCGGACAAACTAGCAGCGGAAGCAGTGGTGTGCCCATAAGGGAAATCTGTTAGATCCCTAGTTTGATTTGGGCTAGGTTTACTAACTTAGGATCTTGTGACCCAATATGTATAGTCATGGTCTTAGTTGTGTCATAGAGTCTAGGTCAAGTCCTTAGAAGCAACACTGCATGGACCAGCCATCATGAGACTGTCAGAGAATCAAGACTTAGAGATTTTCCAAAGACCAAGTAGAATGAGTTCGACGTTCGTCGACCTCTGCTCGACGATAGTCGTGCTCAGCTCGACGATCTCAGAGAAAAATTCTCTGAACTGAGCTCGACGAACTCCATTCTTTGGTCGACGATCTTGGAACTCAACCTTCAACATTCCAAATCAAGTTGTTCTCCAGACTCAGGTCGATGAACTTCATTCTCTGGTCAACGAATTCTGGACTCTTTACTTCAATCTATTGAAGCCAGAAGTTTCTCATATTTTTCTAAGTCCAGAATCTTCTCCAGTCGACGAACTCAGGATTCTCAGCTCGACGAACTTAGACCACTTTGGCTAAAGATATCAAGCAGCAGTTAGTGGTTCTGAGTCCCTTATCTAACTTCTAATTTTCAGTAAACCTTCAAAAAAAATGTGTGAAGAAAAATAACGAAGAATGAATTTGATGTAGATAGAATAAAAATGAAGGGTTCTGAATTTCTTAAGTTAAGTGAGGCTTGTAGTTTGCAGGTAAACAGGAATTTCCATGATGAATGAAGTGCAAACAGACATATTATGTTTCAAATAATAAACAGTAATTTTCAGGGTGGATGGTGCTTTATCAGGGAAGAAGAAAGCGAATACCACCGATCAGATATCAATTTGCAGCAGTTGCTTTGAGAGCAGGAGACGACGACACTATTTATAGCATAAATATATAAGTATTGCAAAGAAAAGATCACCAGTAGTGAGGAGAACAAAATACATAAAAATTAGTTCAGAGCTATCGGGTTACAACTAAAAATCACTTGAAATTGTGAGACTTAAGAAAATGTCGCAGAGAAGAAAACTACGCAGCGAAGAAGACGAAAGCTAAAAATATCGCTAGAGGGCAAACCCTGAAGATATCTCCTCTCTTTGGTTCTATTCCAGAAGGAGAATCCAGTGCCCAACTATGCCCTAGCTGAGAACTCCGTCTGTCTTCGGTTCCAGTAGCAGAAGTCAGCTCCCGACTCTGCCCTAATTGAGAACTCTGCCGGTCTTCAGTTCCAGTAGGAGAAGTCAACAGCCGACTTTGCCCTAGCCGAGAACTCCGTTGGTTTTGGAATCGATATTCTGTTTCAATCGATCAAATGAAGTGAAGATGAAGGTGCGTTGATCTTACTCCGCCCTACGAGATAACTCCTTGGTCTTCTGTTTCGATCACCGAAATGAAGTAGAAAGTAACATCATCGATCTTGTTGTGCAATCGGATCTACTCCGCAATACAAATCGTCGCGAACAACACAACGGAAATGAGCAAGCAAAAGTAATAACGCAAAATAAAATATCGAAATTCAAGCACACACAGACGACATAAAAATATACGTAGTTCAGAGATAAACGACTCCTACGTTCACGGGGAGAACACCAAAGAAGATCCACTAAAATATTAGAATAATGTGTACAACATTAAACACAGAACCTGAGCGGACAAAAATGAACATGCCGGTGATCAAGAGCCTCCGGCCTAACACTCCAAAAACAGCCGACCCTCCCTTTTCAGAATGGACGAAGAACCTAGAGTAAATTCGCCTTCCTCGCAGGAACGAACCTCCGACGGAACTCCTCCAACGAAACAAACGGGCGGGGCTACTCCTTGATAAAAGCGCCAATCTCCCCGGGCCTTGGTAACAGGCGGAGGTAGAACACCTCCGGGCGGAATGATTGGCGGGGCTCCTCCTCTGGTTCACAGCTTGGACTAACGGCGGGCTGGATTGGACGGGAAGAAGAGGGATAGCTGTTGTCAGCTCTCTCTTCTTAACCCTAGTTATTCCCCTTATAAATCATTATATATATATATATATATATATATATATATATATATATATATATATATATATATATATATATATATATATATATATATCCCAAATGAACCGCCCGGTTCAGGCAAAGGAGCGACACTAAATCGACAAACTTCACCACGACGCTCCTTGAGATTGAGCTCCACCATCAACTTGAATTTTATCCCAAACGAAAACACTCCCTCTCCCTGGGGTCACCGCGATCATCAAACACAAATATGAGCCAAGTCAAGGCAGTGCTTTAACTTGACTCCTGTCAAGGGCTTGGTCAGCATATCAGCAACATTGTCCTTTGTAGGCACCTTCAATAACTGAATGTCTCCACCTCCAATGAACTCCCGCAATTTGTGGTAGTGTGCATCAATATGCTTTGTTCTTGCATGGTAGACCAGGTCCTTAGCAAAACAAATCGCACTCTGACTGTCACAGTGCAGCTTCCCCGTTTCCTAAGTTTCTTACTAAGACCTTTGATCCAGATGAATTCCTTTGCGGCTTCTACTGCAGCAATATACTCTGCCTCTATCGTGGATAGAGCAACGATGTCCTGAAGAGCGGCTTTCCAACTGATGGGACCTCCACCTAGAAGAAAGATGTACCCGGAAGTAGATCTTCTCCTATCGAGGCCGTCGTCGTAGTCAGAATCAACGAAGCCCTCTAGAGCACCGAACATCCTTGCCCCTTCTAAAAAGTAGCCCGACGTCTGGAGTTCCTTTAAGTATCTCAAAATCCACTTGACTGCTTCCCAGTGTTGTCTCCCTGGATTCCCCATATATCTGCTGACTACGCTCACGACCCGAGCGATATTTGGTCTCGTACAGATCATGACGTACATCAAGCATCCTACCACACTAGTGTACGACATCCTGAGAATCTTTTGGCGTTCATCTTCTGAGTCTGGACACTGCTGTGAAGACAATCTGAATTGTTGTCCCAAAGGAGTTGAAACTGCTTTCGACTTCATCATACTGAATTTCTCCAGAACCTTCTTTATATAATCAGTCTGAGAAAGTCAAAGCATGCCTCGCTTTTTGTCCCGCTTGTTCTCCATCTCAAGAATTTTTTGTGTGTGACCAAGATCTTTCATCTCGAACTCAACATGTAGCTTTTGCTTCAGAACTTGAATCTCCCAAGCTGACTTGCAAACAATCAACATGTCGTCGACATAGAGCATCAAAATCAGTATGTCTCCATTTGCCAGAAATCTATAGTAGACGCAGTTGTCGTACTGGCTCCTGCTATAACCATGTGAAGTCATAAAAGTGTCGAACATCTTGTACCACATCCTAGGAGTCTGCTTCAAACCATAGAGAGATATCTTTAGCTTGCACATCTTTTTCTCGTCACCGGGTCGAATAAACCCCTCAGGTTGTAGTATGTAGATCTCTTCCTTTAAGCTGCAGTGAAGAAAAGCCGTATTCACGTCCTTCTACTCCAGCTTCATGTCCCAAATCATTGTCATAGCAAACAACATCTGTATGGCGCAGTGCTTCACCACGGGTGAGAAGATTTCATCGAAATCAACACCTCTCTTCTGCGAGAACCCCTTTGCAACGAATCTGGCCTTGTACATCCAGTGGTCCTTTTATGATGTGCACTCCTTATTCCTGAACACCCATTTGGAGTTTATAGCCTTAGCCCCTTGGGCAGGCTGCCAAGTCCCAAGTTTGGTTCTTCTGAAGTGATTTCATCTCTTCCACCATAGCAACTTTCCACTGAGAACTGTCTTTGCTCTCTATAGCTTCTTAGTAGGAACACGGATCTGAGGAGATCACATGAAAAGCGTATACCACCGTGTCTTGTAGCCTGAGAGGCAATCTGACCTCTCTCCTCGCCTTTCTTACAGCAATCGTGTATGGCTCAGCATTAGTAGGTTGCGCAACATCTGTATCCTCCAAGTCGGAGGAATCATCATGATCTTCAACTTTGTCACTTCCTTCCAGCTCCACCTGCACTGGTGAGAATGGAGTCTTTTCCGCTTCTTTGGCATGAGGCTGAGACTTCTTCAGCATAGAGGCCTCATCGAAGATTACGTCCCGCTTCACCTCCACTTTGTTGGTTTTAGGATTCCACAACTTGAATCCTTTTGTGTCGGCCTTTTGGCTAAGGTAGATACATCTTTTGGACTTAACATCCAGCTTAGTCCTCTCTGAGTCCTGCAGCAGTATGCAAACAGAGTATCCAAAAATATGAATATCATAATAAACAACAGGTGTACCTGACCAAACTTCCTGTGGAGACTTCAAATCCAGTGACATAGAGGGAGACCGATTCACTAGATATCATGTCGTATTTATCGCTTCGACCCAGAAAGACTTTGGTAGATCTGCCAATAGAAGCATGCACCGAGCTCTCTCCAGCAGCGCTCTGTTCATTCTTTCTGCAACGTCGTTCTGCTGCGATGTACCGAGAATGGTGAGATGACGAGTGATGCTATCCTGGCTGCAGTATGCCTAGAACTCCGCTGAGGTATACTTGTCGCCATTATCAGATCTGAGGTATTTCACCTTCTTCTCGGCCTGCTTCTCCACTTTGGTCTTCCATATTTTGAATTTCTCGAACACCTCAGACTTGTGCTTGAGAAAGTAGATCTAGACCTTCCTTGAGAAATCATCGATGAAGGTCACAAAGTATCTAACACCTCCAAGTGATGGCTCTAGGGCTTTCCCCTAAACGTCTGAGTGTATGTACTCTAGTACTTGTTTGATGCGCTTGCTTGACGTCACAAACTTCACTTTGCACTGCTTCCCGAGTACACATGTCTCACAAAAATCCAGCTTGCACATCTTGACCCCTTTCAACAGGTCTTTCTTATGTAGCTCCAGTAGTCCTCTCTCGCTCATGTGGCCAGTATGACATTCCACAATAGAGAGGAATCCTCATCTGATGTTGTAGAAACTATTGTGTTCCCGACAATAGTAGTACCAATCAGCCTGTAAAGAGTGCCAGAGCGTTATCCTTTCATGACCACCAGAGCGCCTCTCTTGACCTTCAAGTATCTGCCAACACCGGTGTAAGAGTACCCGGCTGCCTCAAGAGTGCCTAGATAAATCAGGTTTTTTTCTCAAATCAGGCACATACCTGACATCTGTAAGTGTTCTAACTGTTCCGTCGAACATCTTAATTCTGATATTATCAATCCTCATTATTCTGCACTCTGAGTTGTTCCCCATCAGAACAAGTCCTCCATCACATTTCTCGAAGCTATGAAACCATTCCTTGTTCGGGCACATGTGATAGGAGCACCCAGTATTCATGATCCAAGCGTCACAGGAGTCGAGAGTGGATCAAACATGAAATACGTCTGCTTCACTTTCTGGGTCTGAAGCCACAGCTGCCTGTTATGTCTCTTGATTCTTTTCCTTGAGCTTTTTCTTCGGGCAGTTGTTTTTTCAGTGCCCTTCTTACTTATAGTAGTGACACTTATTGTTCCAGTTATTTGACTTCGACCTGGGTCGGTTTGCTCTCTTGCCCATGTCTTTGGATCTGCCTCTGATCGTCTCGCTACTCTTTACCAGAAGACCCTCACTAGTGCTTGGGCCAGACTTTCACCTCGTTTCATTAGAGAGCAAGGTCATCCTCACCTCTTCCATTTTCAGAGTATCCTTCCTGTAAAGGATCGTGATGATCAACTGATCAAAAGACTTCGACAATGAAGATAGCAAAAGAAGAGTCTAGTCTTCTTTCTCAACTTTCACATCCATGTTGCACAAGTGAGAAATGAGCTTGTTGAACACGTTCATAAGCTCCAACAACTGAGTGCTCTTTGACATCCTTAAGATGTACAACTGCTTCTTGATGTAAAGCTTGTTCATGAGCGATTTGGACATGTAAAGCTCTTTCAATTTCTTCCACAAATCAGTTGTTGTCTCAGCATGGACTACGTTGTACATGACTTCATCTGCTCGGCACAACTGGATCGTACCTATGGCCTTTAGATCTAACTCCTCTCATTCGTCATCCTTCTTCCCGGATTTTTCCTTGCCCAGAAGCGCTTTATGGAGACCTTGCTAGACCAGAACTGTTTTGATCTGTTCCTGCCATACACCAAAATCGATTTTGTTGTCGTACTTCGGAATCTCGAATTTTGTCGTCATTGCTTTTGCTCACAGAGGTCCAAGGTCTGAACCTCCCTCATATACCAATTGTTGTGCAATCGGATCTAGTCCGCAATACGAATCGTCGCGGACAATGCAATGAAAATTAGCGAGCAATAGTAATAGCGCAAAATAAAATAGTGAAATTCAAGCACACACAGACGACACAAAAATATACGTGGTTCAGAGATAAACGACTACTACGTCCACGGGGAGAGCAACGGAGAACATCCACAAAAATATTAAAGCAATGTTTACAACATTAAAAACAGAACCTGAGCGGGCAAAGATGAACACGTCGACGATCAAGATCCACCGGCCTAACACTCCAAAAACAGTCGGCCCTCCCTTATCAGACTGGACGGAGAACCTGGAGTAAACTCACTGTACAACCCCGTATTCGCGAAGAGAGAGCACCAAAACAAGGCATGAGACTAGATATGCATTTTTAAGCTTTTCAAGAGGTTTGACACTCTTGGTGGCCAATTCAGGCTCAATCTGCATAATATACTAATAGGGTGATGAAGTATTTGCCTCCCCCGGCCTCTTATACGGGGCGGTCCCGATATGTGCTCGCCCAGCTCGTCAGGCCAGCTCGTCAGGCCAGCTCGCCCAGCTCGTCAGGCTAGCTCGTCAGGCCAGCTCGTCAGGCCAGCTCGCCCAGCTCGTTAGGCCAGCACGTCAGGCCAGCTCGCCCAGCTCGTCAGGACAGCTCATCGGGCCAACTCGCCCAGCTCGTCAGGCCAGCTCGCCCAGCTCGTCAGGACAGCTCATCGGGCCAACTTGCCCAGCTCGTCAGGCCAGCTCGCCCAGCTTGTCAGGCTAGCTCGCCCAGCTCGTCAGGCCAGCTCGCCTAGCTAGTCAGGCCAGCTCGCCTAGCTAGTCAGGCCAGCTCGTCCAGCTCGTCAGGCCAGCTCGCCCAACACGTCAGGCCAGCTCGCCCAGCTAGTCAGGCCAACTCGCCCAGCTCGTCAGGCCAGCTCGCCCAGCTCATCAGGACAGCTCATCAGGCCAGCTCGCCCAGCTCGTCAGGCCAGCTCGCCCAGCTCGTCAGGCCAGCTCGCCCAACTCGTCAGGCCAGCTCGCCGAGCTCGTCAGGCCAGCTCGCCCAGCTCGTCAGGCCAGCTCGCCCAGCTCGACAGGCCAGCTCGCCCAGGCCGCCTAGCTCGTCCATCTTAAGTGTCTGCCCTTTTGCCCCAGGTGGGCTGCGATTAGCTGTTTAGAAAGGCGGAGTTTGGCTATTGGCAGGCTAACCCCGGGGGCATTTAGGTAAGTTTTTGGGCAGTAGAGATTGGTTATTTGTAGGTCATTCCCAGAAAACTATAAATAGTCCCTTGAGGGTGCCTTGGAGAGCATTGCTTCTCAGCCACTTAAATCCCTCTACTTTCTTCCTCCAAGGCACCTAGCTTAAGCATTGTCTAGGGAGGGGGAGACCTCAAAGGTCTTCCGGGTGTGAGGTGGGACCCCCATGCTAGATCCGAGGGTTTGTTCCTAGTTTTCTAATCCTTTGGCCTGTGACGTTTTCCTGAGTGTAGTAGGTGTGAGGTCACCCCATTTTAGGGACCCCGAACTCCACAGAGACCGATTTCTCGGTTTCAACATCTTGGTGTGGTGAGCGTGGAGAGTGATCAGCACAGAAGATCTCAAGAGCGTGTCATAGCCGGAGATCAGGGAGGTAGTGATGATCTCGGCGATTTCCCCAACCAATCACCCTTCGTAGGAAGGGAGGAATTCATGGCATACATCCAAGGCATCATGGAGGTGCTGCGAAGTATCACTCCTCGAGGTAACTGCTCGACTCCCACCCCTCAAGACTTAGCTCTCAGGAGTCTCAGTGAGACTGTTCCCAGGAGTCTTGGCGAGCTGCTCCCCAGGGATCTAGGGGAGATGACTCCAGTAGTGGGAGAAGGAAGTGCACCAGGAAGAAGGCCCGGGAAGGAAAGGATGGGAGAGGGGGTCGAGCGAGACCTCACTGGTCGGGAGTTGTTCCCCAGCCCGGCGAGTGATAGCCTTCCAGGCGAGCAGATTGAGCGAGTAGAGGTTGCGAGACCACCACTCAGGGGGTCACCCTTCAGCGAGCTGATCATATCAGCTCACGTTCCCGAGGGGTTCAGAGAGCCTGACATGGCTTACTATACCGGGAAGGATGACCCCGTCCAATACCTGCAGTAGTTTGAGGATGTCATCTCCATCAGGCCAATGACGAATGACTTCAAGTGTCGCCTCTTCGCGATCGCGTTGAAGGACAAAGCAAGAGACCGGTTCCACCAACTCCCACCGAGATCGATCTATGGGTTCGAGTACTTGAGTCGGATCTTTCAGCTTCGCTTTTCCACCTCCAAGAAAAGGAAGAAGAGTCATGAGTTCATCTTCCTGATAAGGCAGGGGGCTGAGGAGTCGCTGGCCCATTACGTTGACAGGTTCCAAGAGGAGATCCTGGATATCCAGGAGATGCTGGGGTATGCCCTCCAGATGGCGTTCATGGTGGGGTTGTGCGAGGGGTTCTTCAAGATGAGCCTGACCCGAAAGACCCCCCCCCCCCTTTCCTTCAAGGAGCTGATGGAAAGGACGGCAGAGGAGATAACAATTGAGGCGGCCAACCCGGCGTTTGTAAAGAAGTTGGCAAGGTTGACAGAGGCAGAGTCGAAGGAGTAGGGTGGCTCGAGGAATCAGGAGGGGAGAAGGAGAGAGGAGCAGAGAGCTCGGAAGTTCCAGGGACCTCAGGAAGGTCCGGAGCCAGGTTGGAGGCAGCATGGGGACCCGTTAAGGGTCCAGGAAGAGGTCTTGTCCAAGATGGAGGGAACTTCCATGGAGGCCAGGGGAGGTTCAACTTCCAGAGGCAAGCCCCTAGGCAGCTCCTACCCCCACTGCTGCAAGCCTTGGTGATAGGCGGAGGGGGAGGAGGCAATGGAAGAGACCGCCGAGCCCGCCGAAGGAGGGGAGGAAGAGCATTACCATACCGTGACTTCCAACAGTTGGAGGGTCACACCACAGCTACCTGACCCGAGTTCCTGGAAGTGAGGGGGGCGAGAGGCTCTGCCCAGCAGCAGCCGTCGGTGCAGGTTGAAGAGGTTCCACCCAAAATGGGGGAGGATGACATATGTGAGGACCGGGTCGATATCGGACCCCGAGGTGGTATAGCAGTGATCCACGGTGGAGTAGGGATCGAAGCCACTCGGAAGGCAAGCCTCCATGTGATGTACCGACGGAGCGTCGCTTCGACATCCCAGACCCCGCTCCAGAAAGAGAAGATCACCTTCTCGGTGAAGGACATGTCAGATCATGAAGATCCGTTCTGCGATGCGCTGGTCATCCAGACGGCCATCGAGGGTTACACCGTCTCCCGGATCTTGATTGACAAAGAGAGTTCCGTCAACGTCATTTTCAAGAAGGCATTTGACAAGATGAAAGTAGAACCAAAGAGGGTGTTGGCCTCGGACGGACCCCTGTTCGGATTTTCAGGGGTGAGGAAAGAGGTAGAAGGTGGAGTAGGACTCCAAGTAAAATTGAAAGGGACTTCAAGGAACTGTCGGTTCGTCACTGTTGACGCTCCAAGCAGCTACAACACCATCTTCGGAAGGCCCCTCATCAGCGCCTTCTGTTGTGTGTCGTCTTCTTTCCACCAGTGTCTCAAGTTCAGCTCAGGAGGGATCCAGGTCAGAATCAAGGGAGACCCTAGGATGGCAAGGCAGTGCTACATCACAGCCGTCAACACCATATCTTGGTGGGCTAAGGTGGAGGAGATGGAGAAGGTCATGGAGAGCTTGAGCAGGATGGAAGTGTACGACAAGAAGGAAGTGGATGACGGCCATCATGCCCAGACCACCTAAAGAAGCCTCGCCTTGGTGGAGTCTTTTCCTTCTTCTTAAGTTATAACAAGCTCTATCCCTGACCGACTGAGTCAGGTGATCATGTAACCCAAATTTTTCTCCCGTTTGAGTATGTTGGATTTAGTAAAGTACAAGTGACATACCTAGTTCCCAACCCCTGAGAGGATCTCCTCATTCCATGCTCCCACTAGCTGAATGGGTCGAATGTGCCTAAGGGAGAGTAAGTTTTTTTTACTCCGAGACGGTACCGCTGTCCAGGATCTCACTAGCTGGCAGGGCCGGTTGACCTCTCGTGGATGCCAAGCCCTTTTACCTCCGAGACGGTCCTGTTGTGCAGGCTCTCACTAGCTGGCTGGGCCAGTTGACCTTGTAACAGCCCAAATTTCTCAAACAGGAAATTTTTGGGTGACACGGCCTGGGACACGGGGGTGTCCCAAGGCGTGTCAATTTGGAGTTGACGGTCGTTGAACAGCGGACACGGCCTGCGAAACGGGCGTGTCGCAGGGCGTGTCGAGGTCGTGTCGACGATCGGCCTTGGTGCCGACGATTTTTCGCTCGACGATGTGTCGAGAGGGGGCACACGACCCAGGATGTAAGACTCCCCCTACCCGGATCCCAAAACACGGCACGAAGAGGGAGTCTTATGCCCGGAACAGCCGCCTTGCGGTAGCATTAGCACACGGGCTAACCTGTACCACAAGACGTCTATTCCGCCGGCTACAACAATATCAATATAACATGCCAACCCAACCAAATAAATAAACAACCAGAAGTCAAATCCACACTAAGTTATAATGTCCAAATACATCAATAAGGAGAAGCTAAAACATGCTTCTACCATATATCAGAGTACAGCTAAACATTGCCCAAACGGGCTACATCAGAGTATCAAATACTAACATCAGTAACTGACGGTATCGACGGCACCGTCACCTCAGGCCCTGTCATCCTGGCCTGGCTGTCCTGCTGCGTAGTCTGCGGCTGCTCCACCTGCGGCGTGACCTCCTAAAAAGGAAGACGTAGCAACCGTTAGTCGAAACGACTAAGTGGTTTCACATCCGCTCCCCCGGCGACTCCTCGGCACCGGGCGGAGAAAAGGAACAAGAGTATAGTATATAACAAGTATGCAAGTAAAGGAAGTACAAGCAGGTGTCAGTAGTGTAAGAGTAACAGTATCATAATCAGCATTTATGTAAGAGCTACACTAAACTAGCAAGTATAAGTAACAGCAGGAAAGTAACTTAACTTATAAGAATGCCCATACAAACTTATAAGTTAAGGATCGGGTTACATAAAAGTAACTCATCGTATAAGAGTGCTCATACAAACTTATACGATGAGGATCTTGTTGTGCAATGATATGAAATGCTATGAATGCTATGCAATGACTCACCCATGCACACCCATGCAATTGCTATGTCGACACAGACTATAGTTCCCACTTTTCGAGCAGGTAGCTAACCTCTCAGGCATCAGCCGCCGTGGCCAGGCGGTGACAGTAGAACGGGCACTTCTACTACTAGGCGGGTATCACACTACTTCACCTAGGCCTCCGTACGCCTCAACGCTAAGAACACAACAGCGGAGCCCATGCGTACTATGGCCCAGCGGGGTCTTGGGTAGATGTGCACCAAGAACACAGCCCGAACTGGCCTAGCGTGACCCGGAAGGGGCCTCGGAAGAAAGCACGAGGACACAGCCCAACCGTTCACATGGCCGGAGGGGCCTCGGGACGTGAACACCGAGGACACAGCCCAAACCGACCAAGTCTAACTGTCAACTCCCGTCGGTGTGACGACTGGCGAGCCCGTAGACCTGCCACGTTATCCTTAACCCAGGATTACGACACCGCGTGTCGACTCACACCACATGCAAATTCCACATCAACATATCATGGAAGGGGCCTCGGAGTGAGCACGAGGACACAGCCCAACCATCCATCCACACCTTACCTCAACACGACCAAAACTTAGTGGCGGTCAACACCGCACTTGCACATTTACTATAACATGCCAATAGGAGACGACACACTATTGTTGGACTCCTAAATTCAATCCGATATATAACATATGCATGGCCATGGGTTACCCATCTATATATCATCCCAAGTGATTTCAACATGATATAAATAAGATTTGCTCTTACGACAACTTACCGAAGTATTATCAAATCAATCCAATTAAACATAAGGAAATCAACAGGCCTCAAGCTATCTTGCGATAATAAATTGATTTCTAAAATAGTAAATATTATCATCCATAACACTTTGGTGGTTAACATAAATTATTTCACCAAAATCTCGAATTAATTGCGACATCGGACCACCAATTTCAAATCCACAATGTATGTAGAGACCCAGAATTTCAGCGCAGGATTAGCACTGGACAGCAACTTCGACCGGAGTTTCCTGAAGTTACAGGAATCCGGTGGAGGCGTGTAACCCCTCGTTGGAAAGACCTTTTCATGATCTACAACTTTCATATTCAGGTCACAACCCAGATCTGACAATAACTTACTCGAAATCGGCTTCAAA
This sequence comes from Platanthera guangdongensis, assembly GCA_039583875.1. Taxonomy (NCBI): domain Eukaryota; kingdom Viridiplantae; phylum Streptophyta; class Magnoliopsida; order Asparagales; family Orchidaceae; genus Platanthera; species Platanthera guangdongensis. The sequence continues at coordinate 2,946,606 of CM077153.1, read as the reverse complement.
GTTCACTGCGCACAGAACACAATTTCTGTGTACAGGAATTGCCGGACAGCAAACTCGATTAGGTTTTCCCGGGGCCACAGACATCACCTGAAGTCGTGCAACCACTCGTTGGAAAGGTATTTTCAAGGGCTACAACTTTCGTGTTTAGCCAAAAGCCCAGATCTGCACATATCCTACATGAAAATGGCCTAGAAGATCGCTGCGCGCAGAATACAGATTCTGCGCGCATCTTAAAGAAAAATGAACGGCATCGGTCCGTCTTCCTCCTCAAGCGATCCTTCCTAAATTTTCCAGAAATGTCCTCCTCCCTTATTCAACCTCAAGGGCCAAAACTCCTCACGAAACAATTCACTCATCGTCGTATTGAAGAAAAGGGAAAGGGTTGAAGAGATCTAAAATCTAGGATTCAAATCCTAGCATGGCCAAACCTAGAAATCTTCTCCTCTCCATCAAGCTCTCTTGAGCCGATGTCTCTCCTATATATCTAAGATCTAGCATCAAGGGAGAGGGTAGGAAACTCACGTTGGCTCCAGCAGTACCACCATTTCCGGCCATGGATCGCGTAGTTCTCCTTGGCGGCATTTTCTCTTTCACGGCGATGGCGGATCTCCTTCGGTAGAACTTGCTCCAGCGGTTTTCCTCTCACCAGGAGTTCTCACAGGAGATAGGGGGGGGGTGAAATGAGAATGAAAAACGGCTAGGGTTTTCTCTGCCCTTAAATATAAAATGTGACACGGGTAGGGACACGGCCGTGTCCGTACCCGTATCCTGCTTCCGCGAAACGGCCGTGGCGGTTTCCATGTCGGTTCAATGTTTGACACGGGTAGGGACACGCCCGTGTCCCGACCCGTGTCCACATGACACGGCCGTGTGCCTGGACGTGTTATTGGCCGTGTACTTCTTGAGTTACATCCCGACACTTCTCGTCGAGCTCAACTCGACGCACACGGGTAGGGACACGCCCGTGTCACTACCCGTGTCACTTAGTGTCGACCCCGTTCGACGATCTCGACGACTCTCGACGATCTCGACACGCCTCGTCGAGATTATCTCGACGCACACGGGTAGGGACACGGCCGTGTCACTACCCGTGTCACTTGGTGTCGACACAGCCCGTCAGTCTCGACACAGCTTGTCGAGTGGAACTCGACGCACACGGGTAGGGACACGCCCGTGTCGCTACCCGTGTCACTTCTCTCTGCACTGATTTCTCCCCTTCTCCACAAGTGCAGCCCAATTCCCTGCACTTCTCAGGACTCGAGTCAACCCTCCTGACTCAAAAACTCACACACTAGGGGCCTAGAGCGATTCGGGACGTTACAAATCCTATAAACAAAATAAAAGATTTCGTCCCCGAAATCAGGCTTAGGCTGGGTGGAGAAAAACTTAACAGGAAGTTTATCATATGTTTTTAAATAAGATTACCTTGGGCAAACAACTCCGGGTAGCGTTGCTGCATCAAATCCATTGGCTCCCAGGTGTACTCCTCCTTCCCATGATTCAACCATAGCACCTTCACTAAGGGAACACTTTTGCGGCGTAATGTTCTTGTCTCGCTGTCAACAATCCGTACCGGCTCTAGTCGCACAGACCTATCTGACGCCACCGCACCATCAGTAGTGGGAATAAATTGATCGGGCCGCAATAGTGCTTTTCGAAGCGACGATACGTGGAACACGTCGTGAAGATTTTCTAGTTCCGGTGGTAACTCCAACCGATAGCCCAACGGGCCAATTCTTTCCAATATAGTATAAGGCCCAACATACCTTGGGCTGAGCTTTTTCACTCATCGCACCCGCGACACTCCATGCATCGGCCGAATCTTAAGGAACACTTTTTCGCCCACTTGGAACTCCACCATCCGGTGCTTTTTATTGTAATATTTTGTCTGTCGACTTTGAGCCTCCAACATGCGGTCTCTTATCAATCTGACAGCCATATCAGTATCATCTATAAATTCGTTTCCTAATGCCTTCGGATCTTCATCCTGCACCCAAGACAAGGGGGTCCTACACCTTCTTCCGTAAAGGGCTTCATGGGGCGTCATACCGATGCTCGCTTGATTACTATTATTGTAGGAGAATTCCACCATGGGCAAGAGTCTTTCCCACGGCTCTCCTCTGTCCAACACACATAACCTCAACAAATCCTCCAGCGTTCTGATGGTCCGCTCTGACTGTCCGTCAGTCTGAGGATGAAATGCGGTACTAAAGGTTAGGCGTGAGCCCAAATACGCCTGCACCGCCTTCCACTCATTGGATGTAAACCGACCATCCCGATCCGAAACAATTGTCTTGGGCACGCCATGATACCGTACAAATTGCTCCACAAAAAGGCGTACCAAAACATCCACGTGTGCTTCCTTCTTCATTGGAATGAACCGGGCCACCTTTGTCAGTCGATCCACAATAACCCACACTGAATCATTCCCGGAGCGTGAGCGAGGTAGCCCATGGACAAAGTCCATGGAGATATCCTCAAACTTCCATTCGGGAATAGGCAAAGACTGCAACAAACCACCGGGACTCTTGCATTCAGCCTTCACCCTTTGGCAGGCTTCGCAATGTGTAACATAGTAGCGAACATCCTTCTTCATTCCCGGCCAACACATGGTCTTCCGCAGTCCGGCGTACATCTTAGCAATACCCGGGTGTACTGAATATTGAGAGGAATGCGCCTCTCTCAATATATCCTCCCGAATTTTGCCGCCCTTGGGAATATAAAGTTGGCCTCGAAGATAAACGAGACCGTCTTTTAGTGTGTACTCATCGGTGGTCCCATCTTCAATTGCCTTGATTGCCGGGGCCAAGGCCGCATCCATACCTTGCTCCACCCGAATCCGATCTCGGATATTACAAACTATGCTCACGTTGGCCAAATACTCCGCATACTCTGTCGAAGGAGCCTTGAATACTAGAGTAATTTTCATCTCCTCGATCATCCGAGCCAACTCCATACTCATCAACCGAGACTCTGGGCTAGAGCCTGGCGCTTTTCTACTCAAGGCATCGGCTACCGAGTTCGCTTTCTCGGGGTGGTAGTTCAGGGTGAACTCATAGTCGCATAGAAATTCCAACCACCGTCGTTGTCTCATGTTCAACTCCTTCTGAGTGTGGACATACTTCAAGTTCTTGTGATCGGAAAAGATCTCGCAGTGTACACCATATAGGTAATGCCTGCAGACCTTCAAAGCGAACACCACTGCTCCCAGCTCCAAATCATGAACCGGGTAATTAACTTCATGTTTCTTTAACTGCCTTGAAGCATAAGCGATTACATGCCCGTGCTGCATCAGCACCGCACCCATCCCTTGATATGATGCGTCCGTGTAAACCTGAAATCCTTCCTTCCCCGACGGAAGCGCAAGGATGGGGGCGGAGGTAAGCCTATCCTTCAACTCTTGAAATGTTGCTTCACATTTAGGTGTCCACTCAAATGGCACACCCTTCTTCGTCAAGGAGGTAAGAGGAAGGACAATCTTGGAAAATCCTTTCACGAACATGCGGTAGTAGCCAGCAAGTCCAAGAAAGCTTCGTACATCGGCCGCCGACTTCAAGGGCGACCACTCCTTCACGGCCCGCACCTTAGCTGGATCCACAGCTAATCCTGCTCCACTGATCACATGCCCCAAGAAGGCAGCCTCCTTAAGCCAGAATTCACACTTGCTAAACTTGGCATACAAGGCGTGTTCCTTCAATTTTTTCAAAACCAAGATCAGGTGCTCGACATGCTCCTCCTCCGTCTTTGAGTAGACTAAGATGTCGTCGATGAAAACGATGACGAAGATGTCCAAGTATGGTTCAAACACCTTGTTCATCAGGCTTATAAAGGCCGAAGGTGCATTTGTGAGCCCAAACGGCATTACTGTGAACTCATACAAACCATATCTCAAACTGAAAGCTGTTTTCTGAATATCCCCCTCTTGTATCCTCAACTGATAGTATCCAGAGCGCAAGTCTAGTTTAGAGAACCAATGTGCTCCCACTAATTGATCGAACAACTCGTCGATCCGAGGTAGCGGATAAGTGTTCCGCACTGTTAATCGATTGAGTTCCCGATAATCTATGCACAATCGCAGGGTTCCATCCTTCTTCTTCACGAACAGCACAGGGGCACCCCATGGTGATGAACTGGGGCGAACGAACCCGGAATCTACTAGTTCTTGCAATTGAACTCTAAACTCCGCGAGTTCTTTCGGGGCCATTCTGTACGGAGCCTTGGACACAGGCTTGGCACCTGGTACTAGATTGATCTGGAAGTCAACCTCTCTATGCGGAGGTAATCCTGGTAGCTTCTCAGTAAATACCTCAGGAAAATCCCACACAACCCGTACATCCTTTAATTCCAACGCTTCCTTCTTCAACTCGAACCAGATCATGAAGACCTCGTCCCCTTCATATGAGCTTTTATAACCTGGACGGAAGATAACATCATGCGGGGCGCGAAGCCAATACCTTGGAAGATGACGTCAGAGTCTCCATGTCTCAAATAGATCCGCTTCTCCGCGCAGTCGATCCTCGCGAAGTGCCAATCCAGTCATGTCATGCCCAAAATGATGTCGAACTCCGACATTCTCAAAACCGTGGCCGGTGTATCAAAGGCCTTCCCATCAATAAATAACTCCAACTCGCACTTGGCGGTTGCGATCATCTCCGAGCCATCCGGAAGGCGTACACGTCGGGCTATTCCCGTGAAGTACTGAACATCCCCCACGTCTTTTATGAAATCCTCGGACACAAAAGAGTGTGAGGCACCGGTATCGAATAGAGTGTAGGCCGGTTTCTCACTAACCATTACGCCTTAGTATCAAGATTGTGAATGCTGAAGCCAGATTCCTAGAAAAACTTAGGCAGACTAAGGACGCATGCTTAATTTCTTCCTCGTAGTCCTCGTCTTTGAGCTGGGTCCCGCTTCAATCACTCCTTCAGCGAGTCTCTTAACGCTTGTCTGAACACCCAAAAGACCCGCTCCCAACCACTTTACCATATCCATTATCTCCACCAAGCACAAATCTCCTATAAAAAAAAGTGGTTGCCCTAGGAAATCTGTCATGTCTATTTTCTCCGTTAGATTCAAAATCCGCTATAAACAAAAGTGCTTGCCCGAGGGGATCTCGCAAGACTTTATACCATAGTTTTACATACTTGGGGTCGTCCAAACTTGGAAGATCGACGTATAAAGGTATGTACCTAAGGTCAGGTTGGCTAATCGTAGGGTCAAAGTTGGACAAACTTAATGTGAATTACATATGGGCACACCACTGCTTCCGCTAAGTCAGCTTGTCCCCAAACTGACTAACCAAACGGGGGTGGCACCATTGTTGAATGACTTCTTAGTTGAGGATCGTGGCAAACTGATACCATTTGTAAGACTCCCCCTACCCGGATCCCAAAACACGACACGAAGAGGGAGTCTTATGCCCGGAACAGCCGCCTTGCGGTAGCATTAGCACACGGGCTAACCTGTACCACAAGACGCCTATTCCGCCGGCTACAACAATATCAATATAACATGCCAACCCAACCAAATAAATAAACAACCAGAAGTCAAATCCACACTAAGTTATAATGTCCAAATACATCAATAAGGAGAAGCTAAAACATGCTTCTACCATATATCAGAGTACAACTAAACATTGCCCAAACGGGCTACATCAGAGTATCAAATACTAACATCAGTAACTGACGGTATCGACGGCACCGTCACCTCAGGCCCTGTCATCCTGGCCTGGCTGTCCTGCTGCGTAGTTTGCGGCTGCTCCACCTGCGGCATGACCTCCTAAAAAGGAAGACGTAGCAACCGTTAGTCGAAATGACTAAGTGGCTTCACATCCGCTCCCCCGGCGACTCCTCGGCACCGGGCGGAGAAAAGGAACAAGAGTATAGTATATAACAAGTATACAAGTAAAGGAAGTACAAGCAGGTGTCAGTAGTGTAAGAGTAACAGTATCATAATCAGCATTTATGTAAGAGCTACACTAAACTAGCAAGTATAAGTAACAGCAGGAAAGTAACTTAACTTATAAGAATGCCCATACAAACTTATAAGTTAAGGATCGGGTTACATAAAAGTAACTCATCGTATAAGAGTGTCCATACAAACTTATACGATGAGGATCTTGTTGTGCAATGATATGAAATGCTATGAATGCTATGCAATGACTCACCCATGCACACCCATGCAATTGCTATGTCGACACAGACTATAGTTCCCACTTTTCGAGCAGGTAGCTAACCTCTCAGGCATCAGCCGCCGTGGCCAGGCGGTGACAGTAGAACGGGCACTTCTACTACTAGGCGGGTATCACACTACTTCACCTAGGCCTTCGTACGCCTCAACGCTAAGAACACAACAGCGGAGCCCATGCGTACTATGGCCCAGCGGGGTCTTGGGTAGATGTGCACCAAGAACACAGCCCGAACTGGCCTAGCGTGACCCGGAAGGGGCCTCGGAAGAAAGCACGAGGACACAGCCCAACCGTTCACATGGCCGGAGGGGCCTCGGGACGTGAACACCGAGGACACAGCCCAAACCGACCAAGTCTAACTGTCAACTCCCGTCGGTGTGACGACTGGCGAGCCCGTAGACCTGCCACACTATCCTTAACCCAGGATTACGACACCGCGTGTCGACTCACACCACATGTAAATTCCACATCAACATATCATGGAAGGGGCCTCGAAGTGAGCACGAGGACACAGTCCAACCATCCATCCACACCTTACCTCAACACGACCAAAACTTAGTGGCGGTCAACACCGCACTTGCACATTTACTATAACATGCCAATAGGAGACGACACACTATTGTTGGACTCCTAAATTCAATCCGATATATAACATATGCATGGCCATGGGTTACCCATCTATATATCATCCCAAGTGATTTCAACATGATATAAATAAGATTTGCTCTTACGACAACTTACCGAAGTATTATCAAATCAATCCAATTAAACATAAGGAAATCAACAGGCCTCAAGCTATCTTGCGATAATAAATTGATTTCTAAAATAGTAAATATTATCATCCATAACACTTTGGTGGTTAACATAAATTATTTCACCAAAATCTCGAATTAATTGCGACATCGGACCACCAATTTCAAATCCACAATGTATGTAGAGACCCAGAATTTCAGCGCAGGATTAGCACTGGACAGCAACTTCGATCGGAGTTTCCTGAAGTTACAGGAATCCGGTGGAGGCGTGTAACCCCTCGTTGGAAAGACCTTTTCATGATCTATAACTTTCATATTCAGGTCACAACCCAGATCTGACAATAACTTACTCGAAATCGGCTTCAAAGTTCACTGCGCACAGAACACAATTTCTGTGTACAGGAATTGCCGGACAGCAAACTCGATTAGGTTTTCCCGGGGCCACAGACATCACCTGAAGTCGTTCAACCACTCGTTGGAAAGGTATTTTCAAGGGCTACAACTTTCGTGTTTAGCCAAAAGCCCAGATCTGCACATATCCTACATGAAAATGACCTAGAAGATCGCTGCGCGCAGAATACAGATTCTGCGCGCATCTTAAAGAAAAATGAACGGCATCGGTCCGTCTTCCTCCTCAAGCGATCCTTCCTAAATTTTCCAGAAATGTCCTCCTCCCTTATTCAACCTCAAGGGCCAAAACTCCTCACGAAACCATTCACCCATCGTCGTATTGAAGAAAAGGGAAAGGGTTGAAGAGATCTAAAATCTAGGATTCAAATCCTAGCATGACCAAACCTAGAAATCTTCTCCTCTCCATCAAGCTCTCTTGAGCCGATGTCTCTCCTATATATCTAAGATCTAGCACCAAGGGAGAGGGTAGGAAACTCACGTTGGCTCCAGCGGTACCACCATTTCCGTCCATGGATCGCGTAGTTCTCCTTGGCGGCATTTTCTCTTTCACGGCGATGGCGGATCTCCTTCGGTAGAACTTGCTCCAGCGGTTTTCCTCTCACCATGAGTTCTCACAGGAGATAGGGGGGGTGAAATGAGAATGAAAAACGGCTAGGGTTTTCTCTGCCCTTAAATATAAAATGTGACACGGGTAGGGACACGGCCGTGCCCGTACCCGTGTCCTGCTTCCGCGAAACGGCCGTGGCGGTTTCCATGTCGGTTCAATGTTTGACACGGGTAGGGACACGCCCGTGTCCCGACCCGTGTCCACATGACACGGCCGTGTGCCTGGACGTGTTATTGGCCGTGTACTTCTTGAGTTACATCCCGACACTTCTCGTCGAGCTCAACTCGACGCACACGGGTAGGGACACGCCCGTGTCACTACCCGTGTCACTTAGTGTCGACCCCGTTCGACGATCTCGATGACTCTCGACGATCTCGACACGCCTCGTCGAGATTATCTCGACGCACACGGGTAGGGACACGGCCGTGTCACTACCCGTGTCACTTGGTGTCGACACAGCCCGTCAGTCTCGACACGGCTTGTCGAGTGGAACTCGACGCACACGGGTAGGGACACGCCCGTGTCGCTACCCGTGTCACTTCTCTCTGCACTGATTTCTCCCCTTCTCCACAAGTGCAGCCCAATTCCCTGCACTTCTCAGGACTCGAGTCAACCCTCCTGACTCAAAAACTCACACACTAGGGGCCTAGAGCGATTCGGGACGTTACACAGGACACGGGCGTGTCCCAGGCCGTGTCGTCGAGTGTCGAGATGTCGAGATCGTCGAGTGTCGAGATGTAGGCGTCGAGTGTCGAGAAGTTGCACACGGCCTATGACACTGGCGTGTCACAGGGCGTGTCAATTTGGGTCGACGAACTCAGCCCGACGAAGGATTTTGACAGGGCGTGTCTTTGTGCCGTGTCTGGCCACACGGCCTGGGACACGGGCGTGTCACAGGCCGTGTGAAGTCTCGGGATGTTTTAGGATTATTTTTGCCACTGCACACGGCCACAGACACGGGCGTGTCTGAAGGCGTGTTGGGTGACACGGCCCATGACACGGGCGTGTCTGAAGGCGTGTTTGGATCAGTCGGTTGACCACTGCTTGAGGCACACGGCCTGGGACACGGGCGTGTCACAGGCCGTGTCAGGTCAAATTTAGCTTTTCTGGCATTTTTGTGGTCGTCCATTCCTTCAGCCTGGATCCAAAGGCTGAGATTCTTTCCTCTTTTCCTAAAGGCCGAAATCTGAGAATTTATTCTCATTTTTACTTAGCCTTTATCTTTCTTCAAGTTAAGAGAGAAAGGAGAGGAAGAAGAAGGAAGAAGGGGAAGGGCTGCTGCTGGTGGTGCTGCGGTTTACCGACAATAGAGCCGAAGCCGGCGTTGCGGAGGAAAAGCTCTTGTGATCCATTCAAGCTAGCTTTGCGTTCATGGAACCGAAGTGGTCGTCAAGGGTAACGAATTTTCTTCCTAGCCATGTGAAGGCTTCCTTTTGGCATATATTTGTGATTCCCCCACCAAGAGGTGGCTGATTTTGGGAGTCTTTGGGTGGATTCATGAAATCCCCTTTATTGGCATATAGATCCGGAAATTGAGTACGAAATAGGCATGCTGTGTGAAGCCCATCTGGACAGGTTGGTCTGGATTGGTGATGTTGCATACGAACCGGAGAAGACTCCGTGATAAACATGTAGTTAAGGAGTCAACGGGTTATGCCTGCGAAAAGGAGTAGCAGTAAGTACTGTAGTGGTAGTCTAGGAAAATATCTGTGTTATGTTTTGGGTCATACCTGTGGATGAGGCACAGGAAGTACTGGTGTGACCAGGAAAGGCCCTTTGTGATGCTTGATGTCGTAGGGTGTCCACCTATGAAGCGAGTAACAGGAAGTACTGACATGGTAGCCAGGAAAGACCCCTGACATTTGTGATTTTGCGGTGTCCACCTGTTAAGAGAGTAACAGGAAGTACTGGGATGCCCAGGAAAGACCCGCTGTTGTGCTAAGGAAATGGGTATCGAGAAATACCCAGGCTTGAAGGCCAAGAACAGGATTGGTGAGACCGACCCGCGCCTTTGATATAGCCATGAGTATGTTGTACTCGGAGAAGGCAAGGCGATTTGAGCAACGGGGGGTGGAGGATCCGACCTGCGCTATGTTCGTCTGACGTGAGACCAAAAGGTGCAGTCTGTTGGAGCGCATAGCAAGAGTCTTCGGCCTGCGCGCCATGACACAATGGGGGGCTACGGGCCATCCCGGTGTAGGAAGACTAACTCCGGCTGCACGCCAGGGAGTAAATGCTCAAGAGATTTACCATTGGGCTGTGACCCTGATACGTTGGTGGGCAAGAGCTTTGCCAGAACACCAAGAATGTGCCCTGAGTGCACAGACCGTTGGGTCGGGTGGCGAACGGTTGTGATGGCTTGTGTGCGTGAAAGCACATTTTGATGAACTATATTGACATACTGTGTTATACTATGCCTGCAGGGAAGATTACCGCTGCTCCGAGAAAAGGGGTAGGGTCGTTATAATTTGGTCAGCTGAACGCTGACCGTTGCTTTTGTTTGCCACCGCTGGGTGGATTGTCCCTGTCCAGGTGCTGGAGAGCCGAGCGGGATGCATAGAGGTTGAAGTTCCTGCTGTTGTTATTGCTACTGCTGCTAGCCCTCGAAGGCTATATGTGTTGGAAATGTTGTGTGTTTTCTTTTATTGTGGCCGGCCTGCGCGCCAATCTGTTTAGGACACTGTTTGACAGTCATGTAAGGCCATAAGGCCAACTCTTTTACTTGTTGTAAGACATTCCTATATCGTATAAAATGTGGAGTTTTATATTTGGGCATTCATGAGGAGTTCAAGTTGTAGTCTAGGCTTCCGCTAGAATGTTTTGTGATAGGTGCGATGCGCTACTCTGGTATCATCATGTACCTTCACCACCTGTTTTGTGATATATCCTGTGGGGCCCCGGCTGGACCTTCTAGAATATACCATATGAACGGATGGGGTTGTTACATTTTTGGTATCGGTTGTTTTGGTCTTTCCCTCTCGAAGTCGTGGTCGATTTATTTTGTGGGGTGGCGAGCACGTGTTTGTGCAAACCAAAGTCTACAAATGAACTCCTGAATGTCCATGATAGGAATGCATATTTGTGTGTTTGAGGAACCTGCGTGTCCTTATTTTCTGTTGTTTGCTTGGGTACGACCGCTAATGTGTGTGTCTTGTCCACCTTTAGGTGACACGAAGTGGAGCTGGGCCGTCTGAGCCCCAGCGTTCTGATGAAAGTACGACACTAGCCGCGGTGCCTACACCTCCACCGTCTGCGGAACATGTGTGTTTAGTTGCGGAGGCTTTATTTACCATGATCCAAGGCCAGCCACTTAGGCAGGAACAAGAGGCTGTGAGGCCAGAACAGGTTGCGGCAAGGCCTGAACCTGTAGTGGATGTGGCTCCTCAAGCGGCGGAGAAGCAGCTAACGCGGTTTATGAGTTTCCATCCGCCTACGTTCTCGGGAGCGGGAACTCCGACGCAGACTGAGGATTGGCTATCGCGCGTCAAGCGAGTGATGACGGCGATTGGAACGGCGGAGCATCAGAAAGTTACCTTAGTTACCTTCTTGCTTGAAGGAGAAGCTCGATTGTGGTGGGATGAGATGGAGTTGCATCACTTGGCGGGTCGTCCTTTAACACAAGTATCCATGGAAGAATTATCCCTACTCTTCCTAGCAAAGCACCTTCCTGCGACTAAGCGGATAGCCATGGAAAATGAATTCCAAAGGCTAACTCAAGATGATGGCAGTGTTGACGCATACCTGCATGAATTTACTCGCTTGGGGCGGTATGCGGGTTCTATATTTGCTGATGAGCAGAGGAAGACCAATCGGTTCTATGAAGGACTGAGGGACGAGCTGAGGTTCCTTGTGTCAAGTTCTGTGAACCAAGGTTTCCAAGTGTTGGTTGACACTGCGAGCGCGTTGGAAAAGGATATGAAAAGGGTGCAGGGGAAGAGATCTTTGGTTGTATCACAACCGGAGTGGAAGGCGCCCCGATCGGGGAAACCATTTTATAAAAAGAGATGGGGCAAGAAGTCCAAGACAAGTGGACAAGCTCCTTCATCAGTTGCAACGGGAGCAACGTCCGGGGCTACCTCCAAGCCAGACACTCGTATCTGCTTCAATTGTGGCCGGATGGGGCATATTGCGCGAGATTGTCGGATGCCGCCAAAGAGTGAAAAGAAGGCGGGAGCATCTTATGCGGAAAAAGGGAAGGCGGTGGTGGATTCCTCTGCCTCGCATGCGCAACCCCGGGTTTACAATCTTGTCCTGCAAGAGGCCATCAAGCAGAGTGACGTTATCACAGGTATGAGTTTAGTTTTGCATATGCTATTGTTTGTATGCTTTGCTTAGTACCCCTATGTTTGTGGTTTGTGTGTGTGACATGTTTGTCACCGGCTTTGTGCTGATTCGGGACACGCTGGCGCGAGCACTGTTTGATACGAGTGCATCGCATTCTTTTCTGTCTAGTGAGTTTCTAACACGGCTTGGGATACCCAGTCATGTAAAGACAGATAGCGTCAGAGTGGTGTTACTGAATGGCTGTTGGATGCTTGCGGATCAAGCGTGCGATGTGGCGGTTCAGTTAGGAAGTCGGGATTTCAGTTTAACTGCATTTGTTTTGCCAATATCGGAATTCGACGTGATTTTTGGGATGGATTGGCTTGCGGAGCAGCATGCCATGATTGATTGACAGTCTAAAGAAATCACGTTGGGCCAAAATACCAAACAGGAGACAAAGTTCACGGGTATGCGAGGAGTGGGCGGGACATTGATGTCTGCACTCCAGGTAGTCAAAGCTGTTCGGCAGGGTGCAGAGTGTTACTTTGCACTGATTCAGGCTGTTGAGCCTAAGGCCCATGTGAGTGAGGTTCCGATTGTGGTGGATTTTATAGATGTGTTTCCCACGGATCTCCCTGGGCTACCACCCCCGGGGGAGATTGACTTCACGATCGAGTTGGTGCCAGGTGCGAAACCTGTGGCCCGCTCGCCATATCGTGCTGCGCCGAAAGAGATGGCTGAATTGAAGGTTCAACTGCAAGAAATGTTAGAGCAAGGGTATATCCACCCAAGTATGTCACCTTGGAGCGCGCCTGTGCTTTTTGTAAAGAAGAAAGATGGTGGGTTGCGGTTGTGTATCGATTACCGTGAACTGAATAAGCTGACCGAGAATAATAAGTATCTGATACCCCGGATTGATGAGTTATTCGATCAGCTGGTGGGCTCGACCGTCTATTCGAAGTTGGACCTGAAGTCTGGTTATTACCAGTTGAGAATTCGGGAAGGTGACATTCCCAAAACTGCATTTGGAACGCGTTATGGGCACTATGAGTTCACAGTCATGCCATTTGGACTGTGCAATGCGCCCTCGGTGTTTATGGATTTGATGCACCGTATTTTTCGCGAGTACCTGGATCTGTTTGTGATTGTATTCATTGATGACATCCTGGTGTACTCGAAGTCAAAAGCTGAGCATGAGATTCACTTGCGGTTGGTGTTGAACACGTTGAGGCAAAATCAGCTCTATGCCAAGTTCTCGAAGTGCGAGTTTTGGCTATCGTTGGTGGCGTTACTATGCCATGTGGTGAGTGGAGCGGGCATTGCAGTGGATCCAGCGAAGATAAGGGCCATACAGGAGCGGCCAATGTTGTCTTCCGTGGCCGAGGTCAGGAGTTTCCTTGGACTTGCTGGCTACTATCGAAGATTTGTGGAAAACTTCTCGCGGATTGCTTTGTCGCTAACCACGTTGACGCGAAATGATCAGAAGTTCGTTTGGACGCCAGAGTGCGCACGAGCTTTTGAAGAGCTGAAGATTCGGTTGACCACGACGCCGGTGTTGTCTTTGTCAAGCGGGACCGATGGATTTGTGATTTATAGTGATGCCTCAGGGAACGGCTTAGGCTGCGTTCTTCTGCAAAGTGGAAAGGTTATTGCTTATGGCTCACGCCAGCTGAAGGTGCACGAGCGAAATTATCCCGTCCATGATTTGGAGCTAGCGGCGGTGATTTTTGCACTCAAGTTGTGGCGACACTACCTTTATGGAGTGAAGGTGGAGATCTATACAGATCAGAAGAGCCTAAAGTACCTACTGGAGCAGAAAGATTTAAATATGCGATAACGAAGGTGGTTGGAGTTCCTTGGGGACTACACTTTCGAGATTCACTATACGCCCGGGAAGGGGAACGTTGTCGCAGATGCCTTGAGTCGGCGAGTTCCGGCTAGAGCAAATTGGTTACAAAGGCATGATAAACGTCTTATCCAGGAGCTGGAGGCGTTGGAGATTTATTGCGTTGACAAGAATTCCACTGCCACTGCATGTTTGAACTGGACTGAGGTGCAATGTGACCTTGCAGACCGAGTTCGACGGGCAACGGAGTTGGATGAAGATCTCTTACGCTATGTGAATGAAGGGCCAGAGGGCAAATTCACCTGGAATGACGGTGTTTTGCGAAAGGATGGTCGTTTGTGCGTCCCGAATGTGGGAAAATTGAGGGAAGAACTAATGTATGAAGCGCATTATACAAAGTATTCCATTCACCCCGGGAGCACGAAGATGTTCAACGATATGAAGAAGCTTTTCTGGTGGCCAGGGCTCAAGAAAGATGTTGCCTTTTATGTCTCCAAATGCCAAACATGTGCGATGGTGAAGGCGGAATGCCAAAAGCCGGGCGATTATTTGAAGTCTTTGTCGATCCCAGAGTGGAAATTTGATGATATTTCCATGGATTTCGTGCACGGGTTGTCGAGATCGCAGCGAGGAAATGATTCCATTTGGGTGATTGTTGACCGGCTAACGAAAGTAGCACATTTTCTCCCGAACAGACGGGATGATTCAATTGAAAGTTTGGCAAAGTTATATGTTGACCAGATTGTGCGGCTTCACGGTGTTTCTCGGAGCATCGTAAGTGATCGAGATGAGTGATTTACGTCAAATGATTGGAGGCTAGTTCACCGACTGTTGGGCACGAAGTTGACTTTCAGTACGGCCTTTCATCCCCAAACGGATGGCCAAACTGAACGTACCAACAGAACAATGGAGGACATGCTCCGCATGTGCGCCCTTGACTTCAGAAAGAGATGGGAAGATCATCTCTATATGGTAGAGTTTGCATATAATAACAGCTACCAGGCGAGCATTGGGATGACACCATATGAAGCTCTATATGGAAGGAAGTGTCGTACTCCCTTGGCTTGGGTAGAAGCGGGCGAAGCTCGGGTGTTTAAACCAAATGAGGTTGATGAAGCAAATGCAACCATACGGACGATTCGAGAGAAACTACTTATTGCTCAAGATCGACAAGCTAAGTACTACAACGTCAAGCACCGGAACGTGGAAATTTCGGTTGGCGATTGGGTCTACTTGAAGATCAAGCCATTCAAAGGTGTCTCCAGACTTCGACGATTGAAAAAGTTGAGTCCAAGATATTTGGGTTCGTTTGAAGTGGTTGAGCGAGTTGGCGAAGCGGCTTATAGGCTAGCTCTGTCGGCAGACTTGGGTGGATTACATGATATATTTCACATCTCTGTGCTTCGGAAGGCCGTGAAAGATCCAGCTCAAGTGATCGCGGATGATCGTGTGCCGGTGGAGTATGGGCTAACAACGAGAGTTAGACCCATTCAGATCGAAGATCGAGCCGAGAAACAGTTACGGAACAAGACGGTCGTCATGGTGAAAGTCCGATGGGATAACTGCGGCCGTGAAGAACTGACATGGGAGCGAGAGCAAACCATGCGAGAAGAGTTCCCTGAGCTGTTTATGTAATCTGTAGAGAGGATGTTGTAACATAAAATTTTGCATGTTGTAACATTATACTTGCTGGTTACTGATTGCCTTCCTGTGTCTGAATTTCGAGGACGGAATTTCTTGTAGGAGGGGAGGATTGTAACAGCCCAAATTTCTCAAACAGGAAATTTTTGGGTGACACGGCCTGGGACACGGGCGTGTCCCAAGGCGTGTCAATTTGGAGTCGACGGTCGTTGAACAACGGACACGGCCTGCGACACGGGCGTGTCGCAGGGCATGTCGAGGCCGTGTCGACGATCGGCCTTGGTGCCGACGATTTTTCGCTCGACGATGAGTCGAGAGAGGGCACACGGCCCAGGACACTGGCGTGTCCCAGGCCGTGTCGTCGAGTGTCGAGATGTCGAGATCGTCGAGTGTCGAGATGTAGGCGTCGAGTGTCGAGAAGTTGCACACGACCTGTGACATGGGCGTGTCACAGGGCGTGTCAATTTGGGTCGACGAACTCAGCCCGACGAAGGATTTCGACAGGGCATGTCTTCGTGCCGTGTCTGGGCACACGGCCTGGGACACGGGCGTGTCACAGGACGTGTGAAGTCTCGGAATGTTTTAGGATTATTTTCGCCACTTCACACGGCCACAGATACGGGCGTGTCTGAAGGCGTGTTGGGTGACACGGCCCATGACACGGGCGTGTCCCATGGGCGTGTCACTGGTTTGGATCAGTCGGTTGACCACCGCTTGAGGCACACAGCCTGGGACACAGGCGTCTCACAGGCCGTGTCAGGTCAAATTTAGCTTTTCTGGCATTTTTGTGGTCGTCCATTCCTTCAGCCTGGATCCAAAGGCTGAGCTTCTTTCCTCTTTTCCTAAAGGCCGAAATCTTAGAATTTATTCTCATTTTTACTTACCCTTTATCTTTCTTCAAGTTAAGAGAGAAAGGAGAGGAAGAAGAAGGAAGAAGGGGAATGGCTGCTGCTGGTGGTGCTGCGGTTTACCGATAAGAGAGCCGAAGCCGGCGTTGCGGAGGAAAAGCTCTTGTGATCCATTCAAGATAGCTTTGCGTTCATGGCACCGAAGCGGTCGTCAAGGGTAACGACTTTTCTTCCTAGCCATGTGAAGGCTTCCTTTTGGCATATATTTGTGATTCCCCCACCAAGAGGTGGCTAATTTTGGGAGTCTTTGGGTGGATTCATCAAATCCCATTTGTTGGCATATAGATCCGGAAATGGAGTACGGAATAGGCATGCTGTGTGAAGCCCATCTGGACAGGTTGGTCTGGATTGGTGATATTGCATACGAACCAGAGAAGACTCCGTGATAAACGTGTAGTTAAGGAGTCAACGGGTTATGCCTGCGAAAATGAGTAGCAGGAAGTACTGGAGTGGTAGTCTAGAAAAATATCTGTGTTATGTTTTGGGTCATACCTGTGGATGAGGCACAGGAAGTACTGGTGTGACCAGGAAATGCCCTTTGTGATGCTTGATGTCGTAGGATGTCCACCTGTGAAGCGAGTAACAGGAAGTACTGGCATGGTAGCCAGGAAAGACCCCTGACATTTGTGATTTTGCGTTGTCCACCTGTGAAGATAGTAACAGGAAGTACTGGGATACCCAGGAAAGACCCGCTGTTGTGCTAAGGAAATGAGTATCGAGAAATACCCAGCTTGAATGCCAAGAACAGGATTGGTGAGACCGACCCGCGCCTTTGATATAGCTATGAGTACGTTGTACTCGGAGAAGGCAAGGAGATTTGAGCAACGGGGGGTGGAGGATCCGACCTGCGCTATGTCCGTCCGACGTGAGACCAAAAGGTGCAGTCTGTTGGAGCGCATAGCAAGAGTCTTCGGCCTACGCGCCATGACACAATGGGGGCTACGGGCCATCCCGGTGTAGGAAGACTAACTCCGGCTGCACGCCATGGAGTAAATGCTCAAGAGATTTATCGTTGGGCTGTGACCCTGATACGGTGGTGGGCAAGAGCTTTGCCAGAACACCAAGAATGTGCCCTGAGTGCACGGACCGTTGGGCCGGGTGGCGAACGGTTGTGATGGCTTGTGTGCGTGAAAGCACATTTTGATGAACTATATTGTCATACTGTGTTATACTATGCCTGCAGGGAAGATTACCGCTGCCCCGAGAAAAGGGGTAGGGTTGTTATAATTTGGTCAGTTGAACGCTGACCGTTGCTTTTGTTTGCCACCGCTGGGTGGATTCTCCCTGTCTAGGTGCTGGAGAGCCGAGCGAGACGCATAGAGGTTGAAGTTCCTGCTGTTGTTGCTGCTACTGCTGCTAGCCCTCGAAGGCTATATGTGTTGGAAATGTTGTGTGTTTTCTTTTATTGTGGCCGGCCTGTGCGTCAATCTGTTTAGGCCACTGTTTGACAGCCATGTAAGGCCATAATGCCAACTCTTTTACTTGTTGTAAGACATTCCTATATCGTATAAAATGTGGAGTTTTATATTTGGGCATTCATGAGTAGTTCAAGTTGTAGTCTAGGCTTCCGCTAGAATGCTTTGTGATAGGTGCGATGCGCTACTCTGGTATCATCATGTACCTTCACCGCCTGTTTTGTGATATATCCTGTGGGGCCCCGGCCGGACCTTCTAGAATATACCATATGAACGGATGGGGTTGTTACAGACCTCTCGTGGATTCTAGGTCCTTTTTGCTCCGAGACGGTCCCGCTGTCCAGGCTCTCACTAGCTGGCAGGGTTGGTTGACCTCTCGTGGATGTCAAGTCCTTTTTGCTCCGAGACGGTCCCGCTGTCCAGGCTCTCACTAGCTGGCAGGGCTGGTTGACCTCTCGTGGATGTCAAGCCTTTTTAGCTCCGAGACGTTCCCGCTGTCCAGGCTCTCACTAGCTGGCAGGGCCGGTTAACCTCTAGCGGATGCCAAGTCCTCTCTGCTCCGAGACGGTCCCGCTGTCCAGGCTCTCACTAGCTGGTAGGGCCGGTTGACCTCTCGTGGATGCCAAGTCCTTTCTGCTCCGAGACGATTCCGTTGTCTAGGCTCTCACTAGCTGGCAGGGCCGGTTGACCTCTCGTGGATGCCCAGTCCTTTCTGCTCTGAGACGGTCCAGTTGTTCAGACTCTCACTAGCTGGCAGGGTCGGTTGACCTCTCGTGGATGTCAAGTCCTTTCTGCTCTGAGACGGTCCCGCTGTCCAGGCTCTCACTGGATGGCAGTGTCAGTTGACCTCTCATGGATGTCAAGTCTTTTTTGCTCTGAGATGGTCCCGTTGTCCAGGCTCTCACTAGCTGGCAAGGCCAGTTGACCTCTCGTGGATACCAAGTCCTTTTTTCTCCGATACGGTCCCACTGTCCAGGCTCTCACTAGCTGACAGAGTCGGTTGACCTCTCATGGATGTTGTAAGAACCGAACAAAGAATAAACCGAAATGGTTTAAACTGAAACTTTATTATCTGAAAAAGATATCTATTACAAAGGTATGCCCTCCCTTATATAGAATGGAGGAGAGATGAGAGAATACAAATAAGAGATGTGAGACTAAAATTTTACAGGACTAAGCGGATTATACAAAACAAACCGCACAAGCCACGTGGTTAGACAGAAGGGCTAACCACACGGCTACCACCAGAGAGAAAGAGAGATGCCAAGGTAGACCACCAGACCGCCCGGTCTCCAAGCCGGCTGAGACAAACCGCCAGACCGCGCGGTCTTCAACCCGCCAAGACAGACCGCCAGACCGCCCGTTCACCAACTTCAACACTCCCCCTCAAGCTGGAGCATATATATCGATCATGCCCAGCTTGTCACAAACATGAAGAAACGAGGCGGAAACTGGCTTGGTGAAGATGTCAGCCAGCTCTTTATCAGAAGTGACAAATGGAGTGCAAATTTGTTCCTTTAAGATCTCTTCACGAATGAAATGACAGTCGGCCTCAATGTGCTTTGTTCTCTCATGGAAGACCGGATTTTTGGAGATGTATATGGCGGCCTTGTTATCACAGAACATAGGTAGAGGATGGTTGTAGACCTCTCCTAAATCTAGCATGAGAGCCCGCAGCCATTTTAACTCACAAGTGGTCTATGTCATACTACGATACTCAGCTTCTACACTGGACCTGGAGACAACAGACTGCTTCTTGCTCTTCCAGCTCACCAGATTTCCCCCAACAAAGGTGCAAAAACCTGAGGTTGACTTGCGATCCCCTTTGTCATCAGCATAACTTGCATCTGAGTATGCTTCAATCCTCATATGACCATTCTTCTGAAAAAGTAATCCTTTCCCAGGCGCTGTTTTGACATACTCCAAGATCCGCAAGGCGGACTGTAGATGACACTCCCTAGGTGCTTGCATGAATTGACTCACCTTGCCCACAACATAGGAAATGTCGGGCCTGGTCACTGTGAGATATATGAGCTTACCAACCAGACGCCTGTACCGTGAACTATCTGAAAGAGGAGGCGAATCATCTGTCCAGGTTTTGTCTTCTCCAGTTGCCACGGGGCATCGGGCAGGTTTTGCTCCAGTCAATCCTACCTCTTTTAAAAGATCAAGGGCATACTTACGCTGAGAGAGAACTAAGGAGTCGGGCTTCCGAGAGATTTCGATCCCCAAAAAGTACTTTGGAGAGCCCATATCTTTCGTGATCAGATGTTGGCGAAGATGTCGCTTTGTCAGGGCTACCCCTTCCTGGTCATCGCTAGTGAGAAGAATATCATTGACGTACACAGCAAGAACAACCAGCCCCGAAGGAGTTTTGCGAATAAATAGAGAGTGATCAGCAGAGCTTCGCGCAAAACCAACGGCCGCCACGATGCCGCTGAACTTGTCAAACCAAGCTCGAGGACTCTGCTTGAGGCCATAAATTGCCTTCTGCAGCCGACATACTCGTGTCTCCCCCTGAGCAACATACCCAGGAGGTTGCTCCATGTAAACGGCCTCGTGAAGATCACCATAAAGGAAGGCATTCTTGACATCCAGCTGAGAAATCGGTCAATCCCTATTGACCGCCACAGAGAGAAGGACCCGGATAGTGCTGAGACGAGCCACGGGGGAGAAGGTGTCAAAGTAATCAACCCCATAGGTCTGAGTAAAGCTCTTAGCAGCAAGGCGAGCCTTATACCGATCCACCGTGCCGTCTGGGCCAAATTTGACCACAAAGACCCAGCGACAGCCAACAACATCAGTACCGAAGGGAGGAGGAACAAGGGTCCATGTACCCCGCTCCGTGAGGGTCGTCATTTCCTCATCCATGGCCAGCTTCCAGTGGGAAATAGCAAGGGCCTCCTGATAGGAACGAGGCGTGGCAGTGGCAGAGATAGCCAGTGCAAAGGCCCTGCGAGAAGGGGTAAGACGATCATATGAAACAACAACAGCAAGGGGGTGTAGGGTACATGTCCGCACCCCTTTGCGAAGAGCCACTGGGAGATCCAGGTCGGCAGCCCCCTCGGTATCCGGAGCGTCTGTGGCAGAGAGAGCTGGCCCGGGAGAAGAGAGCGACGGTGGCGGAGAGGATGGAGACGGTGGCGGAGAGGATGGAGACGGAGGTGGAGAAGTAGGAGAGAGAGGTGGAGCGAGAGGAGGGGACGGAGATGGCAGAGGGGTGGATATCTCGATAGGAGACGAGGGAACGAAGGGAATAGCAGGAGAATCAGAAGCTGGTGGAAGAGGAGAGGAAGCGGGGAAAAGAGAGGAGGATTCAGCTGAGAAGTATGAGGCATTCTCGAAGAAGGTAACGTCAGCAGAGACGAACTGCTGACGAAGAACAGGGTTAAAGCAACAATAGCCTTTCTGAGTGGTGGAGTACCCCAGAAAGACACATTTGGTGGAGCGAGGAGATAGCTTGTCACGGGTGGCAGATGGGGTATGCACAAATGCAGTGCATCCAAAGATTCGGAGTGGGAGAGGAAAAGGCTCCTGGCCCGGATACAGAATGGAGAATGGTGTTTTCCCGTGGAGAATGGTGGATGGAAGGCGATTGATGAGGTAGCAGGCAAGGAGAATAGCATAGCCCCAATAAGAGCGAGGGATATGCATCTGGGTCATCAATGTGCGAGCCACATCGAGGAGGTGACGGTTTTTGCGTTCCGCCACCCCATTTTGTTGGGAGGTGTAAACACAGCTAGTCTGATGAATAATATCATGTTGCACACAAAAAGATGTAAAAGCATGACTCAGATACTCTTTAGCATTGTCGGAGCGAAAGGTTTTAACAGAAACATTAAACTGAGTTTTTATTAACTGATAAAAAGAGATCCATACATTTAAAAGTTCAGAGCGATCTCAGAGGAGATACACCCAAGTACAGCGAGAAAAATCATCTATAAAAGTTACAAAATAAGAACTACTCCGGCCAATGGTGAGGGTAGGAGCAGGTCCCCAGATATCAAAGTGGACAAGATCAAACGGACGAGTAGAGCCCCGACCTGGCCTTGGTGGGAAGGAGGAACGGTGATGCTTGCCGAGCTGACAAGCGTCGCATTGGAGAGGAGTACGAGACGGAGGGAGGTGGGGCAGAAGCTGATGTAGAATTCGTGGTGGAGGATGACCGAGGCGGAGATGCCACTGGAGAAGATCCGGACAAGAAGAGGAGAAGGCGGACAAGGCAGAAACGTTGTCGAGGAAGTATAGGCCGTCGCTCTCAGTCCCAATAGCAATCGTCCGGTGGGAGCTCGGATCCTGAAAAGAACAAGAAGTCGGTGTAAATGTCACAGAACACTGAAGCTGCTTGCATAAAGAGGTAACAGACAATAGATTGCGCGGAAACTTAGGCACATAGAGAGTGTCCGCTAGTCGTAGTGACGGAGTAACATAAACCACTCCCGTCCCATGAACCGGGGAGGGAGAACCATCCACAACAAGGACCGGGGGCAGTCGATCATGTTGTTCGAGTAAAGAGAAGCACTGAGGATTGCCCGTCATGTGATTAGTGGCACCAGAGTCGATGAGCCATTTACCTTGAGTCACCATGTGGGCACTACCTGAGGATGTTACAACATAGGCAGACGGCTTGGAAGAGTCACCGGAGGGGCGAAGATGGGGATGCTTCGTCCAGCAGCGGTCGAAAGTATGTCCGGTGCGGCCACAATGAGAACAGAGGTAGCGGGAAGAAGCACAGCCGCCAGACTGGTGACTGCGGCTACCAGAGCCACTCCGCTGAGTGTGATGAGAATAGTTGTCCGGTGGTGGAGGAGGAGCGGGCAAAAGAGGGCGCTGAAGGAGAGAGGTGACAGCAGCGATGCGGGCAGCGGTGGCATCTAAGGTAGGAGATTCGGCCTCACCCAGAATTTGTTGGCGGATCATGTCATAAGTATCAGGAAGCCGGAGCAGATAATACACAACCAGAAGCTCTTGAAAGTGCTTGTGTTGTTGAGCTAAATCCGCAGAAAAGGGGAGATTCTGAAGAATCTCAGCCCCAAGAGCCTGAACCTGTTGGTAGGCAGCAGCAGGAGACAAGGTAGGACGGGCAAAGAGGTCCGCATACAATGTATAGATGCGAGACGTCTGAGCCCCCTTGGAGTACAGAGCGGCAAGATGAAGCCAAGCGGCCTTGACCATCTCATCATGACGTATGACGGGAAGGCACTCATCGGAAAGACTGTTCGCGAGCCAAGTACGCACAAGCGCGTCACTTGCATCCCAGTCATCAAAGAGAGGTGAAGTGATAGGAGGTGGGTCATCAACGAGATGATAGTATTTGCGTTGTGAGCGAAGTAGAAAGGTGAAAGAGACGCTCCAATCCGGGTAATTGGAACCAACAAGCTTGGAAACGGTCCCAAGGTTCCCGGAAGGAGTAGGTGGAAGAGGCGGAGCCGGATTGGTGACAGGGGTGGTGGATGTAGAGGCATCAGAAAGAGCCATAGGAGCAGGAAAAAGGAAGCCGGGTGGTTAGGAAACAACCCGCACGGATAGGAAAAAGATAAGCTGCAGCGGTCACGAGGGTAGAAACCAGCGGCCAGAAAATCCACGACCAAGCTGCAGACCCAAGCAGAGGGGAAGAAGTCGGACGGCTAGAGGACAGGCCGCGCGAACAGAAGCAGGACAAAAACAGGTCGCTGCGACAGGAGGCGGCGACTTAGAACAGGAAACAAAAAGCCGCACACACAGAGGGCAACAAGAAGGAGAGGAAGAGGCCGCGCGGACAGGGAGCAAACCGGCGAGACAAGTCGCGCGGACAGCGAAGGCACAGAATCAGGAGGAGTAGATCGAGTCCTCTGATACCATGTAAGAACCGAACAAAGAACAAACCGAAATGGTTTAAACTGAAACTTTATTATCTGAAAAAGGTATCTATTACAAAGGTATACCCTCCCTTATATAGAATGGAGGAGAGATGAGGGAATACAAATAAGAGATGTGGGACTAAAAATTTACAGGACTAAGCGGACTATACAAAACAAACCGCACAAGCCACGCGGTTAGACAGAAGGGCTAACTGCACGGCTACCACCAGAGAGAAAGAGAGATGCCAAGGTAGACCGCCAGACCGCTCGGTCTGCAAGCCGGCTGAGACAAACCGCCAGACCGCGCGGTCTTCAACCCGCCAAGACAGACCGTCAGACCGCCCGGTCACCAACTTCAACAGATGTCAAGCCCTTTCTGCTCCGAGGCGGTCCCGCTATCCAGGTTCTCACTAGCTGGCAGGGTTGGTTGACCTCTTGTGGATGCCAAGTCCTTTCTGCTCCGAGACGGTCCTGCTGTCCAAGCTCTCACTAGCTGTCAGGGCCGGTTGACCTCTCGTGGATGCCAAGTCCGTTTTGCTCTGAGACGGTCCCACTGTCCAGGCTCTCATTAGCTAGCAGGGTCGGTTGACCTCTCGTGGAGGCCTAGTCTCTTTTGCTACGAGATGGTCCCGCTGTCCAGGCTCTCACTAGCTGGCAGGGTCGGTTGACCTCTCGTGGATGCCAAGTCCTTTTTGCTCCGAGACGGTCCCGCTGTCCAGGCTCTCACTAGCTGGCAGGGCCGGTTGACCTATCGTGGATGCCAAACCATTTTAGATCCGAGACGGTCCCGCTGTCCAGGCTCTCACTAGCTGGTAGGGTCGGTTGACCTCTCGTGGATGCCAAGTCCTCTCTGCTCCGAGACGGTCCCGCTGTCCAGGCTCTCACTAGCTGGCAGGGCCGGTTGACCTCTCGTGGATGCCAAGTCCTTTCTGCTCCGAGACGGTCCCACTGTCTAGGCTCTTACAAGCTGATAGGGCCAGTTGACCTCTCGTGGATGCCAATTCCTTTCTGCTCCAAGACGGTCCAACTGTTCAGGCTCTCACTAGTTGGCATGGTCGGTTGACCACTCGTGGATGCCAAGTCCTTTCTGCTCTGAGACGGTCCCGCTATCCAGGCTCTCACTAGCTGGCAGGGTCGGTTGACCTCTCGTGGATGCCAAGTCCTTTCTACTCTAAGACGGTCCCGCTGTCCAGGCTCCCACTAGCTGACAGGGCCAGTTGACCTCTCGTGGATGCCAAGTGCTTTTTTCTCAGAGACGGTCCCGCTGTCCAGCTCTCACTAGCTGACAGAGTCGGTTGACCTCTCGTGGATGCCAAGCCCTTTCTACTCCGAGACGGTCCCGCTGTCCAGGTTCTCACTAGCTGGCAGGGTCGGTTGATCTCTCGTGGATGTCATGTCCTTTGCTCCGAGACGGTCCTGCTATCCAAGCTCTCACTAGCTGGCAGGGCCGGTTGACCTCTCGTGGATGCCAAGTCCTTTTTTCTCTGAGACGGTCCTGCTGTCCAGGCTCTCACTAGCTAGCAGGGTCGGTTGACCTCTCGTGGAGGCCAAGTCTCTTTTGCTCAGAGATGGTCCCGCTGTCCAGGCTCTCACTAGCTGGCAGGGTCGGTTGACCTCTCGTGGATGCCAAGTCCTTTTTGCTCCGAGACGGTCCCGCTGTCCAGGCTCTCACTAGCTGGCAGGGCCGGTTGACCTCTTATGGATGCCAAACCATTTTAGCTCTGAGACGGTCCCGCTGTCCAGGCTCTCACTAGCTGGCAGGGCCGGTTGACCTCTCGTGGATGCCAAGTCCTCTCTGCTCCGAGACGGTCTCGTTGTCCAGGCTCTCACTAGATGGCAGGGCCGGTTGACCTCTCGTGGATGCCAAGTCCTTTCTGCTCCGAGACGGTCCCGCTGTCTAGGCTCTTACAAGCTGATAGGGCCGGTTGACCTCTCGTGGATGCCAATTCCTTTCTGCTCCGAGACGGTCCAACTGTTCAGGCTCTCACTAGCTGGCATGGTCAGTTGACCACTCGTGGATGCCAAGTCCTTTCTGCTCCGAGACGGTCTCGCTGTCCAGGCTCTCACTAGCTGGCAGGGTCGGTTGACCTCTCGTGGATGCCAAGTCCTTTCTGCTCTGAGACGGTCCCGATGTCCATGCTCTCACTAGCTGACAGGGCCAGTTGACCACTCGTAGATGCCAAGTGCTTTTTTCTCAGAGACGGTCCCGCTGTCCAGGCTCTCACTAGCTGACAGAGTCGGTTGACCTCTCGTGGATGCCAAGCCCTTTCTACTCCGAGACGGTCCCGCTGTCCAGGTTCTCACTAGCTGGCAGGGTCTGTTTATCTCTCGTGGATGCCAAGTCCTTTGCTCCGAGATGGTCCTGCTATCCAAACTCTCACTAGCTGGCAGGGCCGGTTGACCTCTCGTGGATGCCAAGTCCTTTTTGGTCCGAGACGGTCCTGCTGTCCAGACTCTCACTAGCTAGCAGGGTTGGTTGACCTCTCGTGGAGGCCAAGTACCTTTTGCTCCGAGACGGTCCGGCTGTCCAGGCTCTCACTAGCTGGCAGGGCCGGTTGACCTCTCGTGGAGGCCAAGTCCCTTTTGCTCCGAGACGGTCCCGCTATCCAGGCTCTTACTAGCTGACAGGGTCGGTTGACCTCTCGTGGAGTCCAAGTGTTTTTTACTCTGAGGACGTCTCGTCACCCAGATACCCATTAACTGACATGACGGGTTGACCCCTCGGGGAGGCCAAGTGTTTTCGACTCCAAGAAGGCTATGTAGTGAATACGTTGCGTTGGATGTTTCTTTCCGAGCGTAGAATCCGCTCAAAAAGAGCGGAGATTGTGTATAACCCCGTATTCGCGAAGAGAGATCCTCAAAACAAGGCATGAGACTAGCATGCATTTTTAAGCTTTTCATGAGGTTTGGCACTCTTGGTGGCCAATTCAGGCTTAATCTGCATAATTTACTAATAGGGGGATGAAGTATTTTCCTCCCCCAGGCCCCTTGTACGAGGCGGGCCAGATATGTGCTCGCCCAGCTCGCCCAGCTCGCCCAGCTCGTCAGGACAGCTCGTCAGGCCAGCTCGCCCAGCTCGTCAGGACAGCTCGCCCAGCTCGTCAGGACAGCTCGCCCAACTCGCCATGCCAGCTCGCCCAGCTCGTTAGGCCAGCTCGTCAGGCCAGCTTGCCCAGCTCGTCAGGACAGCTCGTTAGGCCAGCTCGCCCAGCTCATCAGGCCAGCTCGCCCAGCTCGTCAGGCCAGCTCGCCTAGCTCGTCAAGATAGCTCGTCAGGCCAGCTCACCCAGCTCGCCCAGCTCGCCAGGCCAGCTCGACCAGCTCGCCCAGCTCGTCAGGCTAGCTCGCCCAGCTCGTCAGGCCAGCTCGCCTAGCTCATTAGGACAGCTCGTCAGGCCAGCTCGCCCAGCTCGTTAGGACAGCTCGTCAGGCCAGCTCCCCCAGCTCGTTAGGCCAGCTTGCCCAGCTCGTCAGGCCAGCTCGCCCGGCTCGTTAAGCCAGCTTGTCAGGCCAGCTCGCCCAGCTCGTCAAGACAGCTTGTCAGGCCATCTCGCCAGCTCGTCAGGACAGCTTGTCAGGCCATCTCGCCCAGCTCGTCAGGCCATCTCGCCCAGCTCGTCAGGCCATCTCGCCCAGCTCGTCAGGCCAGCTCGCCCAGCTCGTTAGGCCAGCTCGCTCATGCCGCCTAGCCGTCCAGCTTGAGGGTCTGCCCTTTTGCCCCTGGTGGGCTGTGATTAGCTGTTTAGAAAGATGGAGTTTGGTTGTTGGCATGCCAACCCGGGGGCATTTCGGTAATTTTTGGGGCAGCGGAGATTGGTTATTTGCAGGTCATTCCCAGAAAACTATAAATAGACCCTTGAGGGTGCCTTGGAGAGCATTGCTTCTAAGCCACTTAAATCTCTCTGCTTTCTTCCTCCAAGGCACCTAGCTCAAGCATTGGCTAGGGAGGGGGAGACCTCAAAGATCTTTCGGGTGTGAGGTGGGACCTCCACGCTAGAGCTGAGGGTTTGTTCCTATTATCTTGATCCTTTGGCCTGTGATGTTCTCCTGAGTGTAGTAGGTGTGAGGTCACCCCATTTTAGGGACCTCGAACTCCACAAAGACTGATTTCTCAGTTTCAATACTCACCTTTCTCACAGGAACGAACCTCCGGCGAAACTCCTCCAGCGAAACAGACGGACGGGGCTACTCCTTAACAAAAGTGCCGATCTCCCCGGGCCTTGGTAACAGACGGAGGTAGGACACCTCCAGGCGGAACGATCGGCGATGCTCCTCCTCTGGTTCGCGGCTTGGAACAGCGGCAGGCTGGATTGGACTGGAAGAAGAGGGACAGCTGTTGTCAGGTCTCTCTTCTTAACCCTAGTTATTCCCCTTATAAATCATATGATATATATATATATATATATATATATATATATATATATATATATATATATATATATATATATATATGAATATCCCTAAACGAACCGCACAGTTCAGGCTGAAGGAGCGACACTAAATCAACACGATCTTACTCTGCCCTAGGCAAGAAATCCACGCGTTTTGGTTTTGATCTTCACCACCTGGGCAAGGTTTTCAGCACTCACCGATCTTGAGTTCGCTTCTCGCGATGCGCGAAAAGAATAAACCGTAGGGCACGGGAGGACGAAATTAATATCCAAAGCGGCGTTGTCGTAAGTATACGAAGAGTGCTGAAGTTAAGGCTGAAGGAGAACCATCGGCTGGATGGCGAAGTTGCAGCAGACAAAAGAGGGAAGAGTCGCGAGATCGTGAGGAGGCATCAAGACGAATGAGTTGCAGCGGGCGAAAGAGGGTTTAGGTTGTAGCACGTTAACTGCCGATTTGTGGCGCTTGCTTAGGTGGAGGATCTGTGACCTTTGATTAAGGATGATCGTGCGGCTAATATTGAAATTGTGGTGTGCTTGAATAATGATATATTAGTTTATATACAAAAAAAATATATAAAGAAGTTAAAACTTAAAACTTTCACAAAAGTCTATATTAAAAAAAAATTAACTCATTACTGTGACTTTTGAGTTCAAATAAATTATGACAATTGATACATGCAGTCTCAAACTGAACATTAGCAGCTCATATTTAAAGTCCTAAAATTAAAAATAGAATATCCTAACTCATTATAAACGCAGCCCAAAACCAACTGATTTGCCAAAATCTCGCCCAAGCCCATGGGAAGTGCATGGCCCGGTCCCCATTCCGACGCCAACATCCGAGGAATCTTGTTGGAGGACATTTTTCATTTCCTTTGATTTAATACAACTATGTGTAGTTAATATTTAAAATGAATTTTATGCTAAATTTTATATTAACAAAGTATTTAGTATATTGAATATGTAGTTTAAATTTAGAAATCAAAATTATTTTTTTTTATTTTGAGTTACAAATAATAATATCTTATAAAAGTAATTGTTTAGGGACTGTTATTTCAAAAAGCTGCATATTATCAATTAAGAAATATTTATATCAATGTAAAATTATATACTAAAAATAAGAATATGCATTAACGATAGTAATCATATTTAATAATTATTTTCAAAAAAAGGGTCACGTTGTCTTTACTGTACTTTTGATATGCATGAAGATTTTCAAAAAAAAAAGTATTATTTTCAAAAAAAATGTACATTTGATATGCAGGGCAATTTCCATCCATTTGATTTGCATTATCCTGGCTCTTATTTTTCACGTACTACTGTGATTTGATCCTGATAGTCTTACTGGGCTCCCGATTCTGGCAGAGATTGATCTCCTGTTTGGGAGTAATTTTTAGGTCAGGACATCTGACCATGAGCAAGGTCCTGCACCAATGAGTTGTGGCTTGTGCCATACATTTTTGCGCGGGGCTCTCATCATTTCAGATCCCTCATTGGTTGTCCTGACCATTCTTATGATCAGGAGTCCTGACCTAAAAAATTTCCCTGTATGCAGAGTGAATAAAAATAAAGAAAACTTTTTTTTTGATATGGAGGATGATTTGATCCCCATAGCCTTACTACGATTTGAAGGAGGGGACCTCTGATTTGTGGGTGGGAAACCGCGTGACTTGTTCTAGGGTGCTAGTATAAACTGTGTGACTTGAGGGGACCTCTGATTGGCGCCTATGCAAACAACATAAACTTCAAATGGAGCAGCAACTGCGTGACTTGTTCTACTAACTTCTAATCATCAATGGAAGAATCAACAATAGAAGGATATGCGCTTAGGGTGCTAGTAACTGATTTCGGTTCGACAATCACGGAGCAGCAACTACATGACTTGTTTGAAGAATATGTGGAAATAATTAAAATGGAAGTTTAATTCTCTCTCTAAAAATAATATATATTTTATTAGTTAATGTTTCATTAATAGTCCCCAATGGTATAATTTTTTATCATTGTTTTTGTCTTGTTAACTCTGACAAAATTAATTTTATATGAAAAATAATGTGTCATTACTTGTCGAATAAGATGTGACAATTTATTATCAAAAATATAGAGATTATGATTTTTAAATGATATTATTTTTAAATTTGTTTTTTTTAAAAAAATAGAAGTCAACATCTCAAACGTTGATCGCATACAGTTCATATGACAAAACCACTAAGGCTTGCGGGCTGGACGGCTAAATTTTGTATGACAGAAGACTGATTATGTTGTTTCATAAAACTAGGGAAGAACGTGAGACGGAAATGGAAGATAGAGGTGATTAAATGTTTATTTCATTTTTAGAAAGAAAATAGTTTTTTTTTTGATATAGTTAATTTGCTAATTTTTGTAAACCATGTTATTTACCCGTCTGAGCCTCTACTACAGATGCTTCTTGACCTCTCCCATAGCATGCCGCATCTCTCCCATATTATGTCGCATCTCTCTCATATTATGCCGCATCTCTACCACTTCGCACTCCGTCCTCGAGATGCTTCTCGTCCTCTCTCATATCATGGCGCATCTCTCCCATATCATGCTGCATCTCTCTCATATCATGCCGAATCTCTACCACTTCCCCCTCCGCAATCTCCAACCAATATAAAGTGTCAGGTGGAGATTGCGGAGGGCGATGTGGTAGAGATACGACATGATATGGGAGAGATACGACATGATATTAAAAAGATGCGGCATGATATTGGAGAAGTCAATAAGCATCTCGAGGACGGAGGGCGAAGGGGTAGATATGCGGCATAATATGGGAGAGATGCAACATGATATGAGAGAGATGCGACATGATATGAGAGAGATGCGGGCTATTGCAGGCGTTGAGTGCACTCAGGCCTGAGTGCACTCAACGCTTGTCAGGCGTGCACTCAACGCCGGGGGGCGGGCGAAGCCCACTTGAATGTCAAGCGGGCGAATCCCGTTTGGTTGCGGACTAAGCCCGCAACGACGCATCGAGAACGGGCAAAGCCCGTTCGAATATGCTTGTGTGTGTGTGTGTGTGTGTGTGTGTGTGTGTGTGTGTAACCGAGGTTAGTGGCGGTGAGTCCTGGCTTATTTACGCCTCTCGCAAACTCATCTTCCCCTCACCTTCCGGACTCTAATGATCAGAGAGGCTGCGAGTCCTTCCAACATTCTTTAAGAAGTTCATCGTCGCCGGCACCTCCACGTATCCCCTCTGCATCGGATCTCATAACGGAGATCTTCGTCGTCGGCTTCTCTCTCGAAATCCTCTGTGACCTCCTCCATGTTCGACCACTGCTTTAGGGCTTTCACTCCACGAATACTCTGCTTAAGTGCTCTCCTAACAAACCTTCTTTGACTCCATCAATTGAAGCAAACCTCAAGGGACTCCAGCCATCGACGCCCGCTGACCCGAAGGCTCTTCCAATGAATACCCTGCTACCTTCAAATCACCCATTGATCCAAACAAAGAGCTCCAAACGCATGGCGTGATATATTTGGAGGATGAAATGGACTGTGACGATAATGACAAGCATGAAGGGTAGAATTGACGGATTTTACTAATTATATATCAATGTATATTATTTAATATTTCCCATTTGTATAAATATTATGTCCAAATGGGGGGCCAAATACAAAATTATTAAATATTTTTATATTTTTAGCTGACTTAGTATTTACTATTTAGATTTAACTATGAAAAAATCAACAATTTGAGTTTAATCTTCCTTAAGATGATTCGATCATAACGATGCTTTTATTATTTTTTAAGATTTAACTGTCGCTAACATTTTGCTCCTCGAAAATTTCGGTCCCTGTCAAAATTAATAAGTACAACATTTGATTTCTTTATTCCTGTCATGCCACATGCTGCCCTCGTACCACCGTCTCTCGCGAAAGCTGAACTGATTTTGGAAGGAGACGTGGATCCAGGAGGCCGGAGTTATCGATCCAGGAAGAGGCGTCGATCAAAAACAGAGATCATGCACTGCGCTAGATTTCTATTGTACTATTTTAAAAAATGTACGATTTGATATGCGGGATGATTTGCCGCTTCACACTGTCTTTATTTTCATATCTTCTATCAGAGCACCATTTTCTTTTGATTTCCAGGATGATTTGCCACTGTCTTATTTTTCACACTGTCCTTGCACCCTTTCTTTTCACAGCTTTTTGCCGCTTGCGATTTGGTCCCGATAGTCTTACTGGGCTCCCGATTCTCGCAGAGAATCTTGATCTCGTTTTGGTATGATTCAGTCATCTTCTTCACTTCTCATTTCTTGTTTAGTAACTGATTGAACAAAAATAATCATGAAATTTGAATAAAAAAGATTTGAACTTAAATATTTTAGGCACGAAGCAATGTAGTAATTGATTGAACAAAAATATGCGCTATTCGAGATGAAAAAATATACAAACTAAACCATATACATGTGCTAATATTTTAAAATATCGTATGAGCGAAGGATTAAGTTCAATATCAGAGATCAAGACTGCCCTACAAGCCGAACAATCTAATAGCGCAACCTAGATGGAAGACATGCAACAAAGGATGATGACCGAGCTGGAACAACAGAGACAACACTTTCGACAGCAGTTCACCACAAAACCACAGACCAAAGAAAATCAGTTGGCTCACCAAATCCGAGATACAAAGGAGCACTCGGCGGATCAAATAGCAGACCAAATATCCGCATTAAGGAGAGACATGATGTTGCAGTTCGAGAACCTATTCAAGAAGGGCTCAACCCGATCATCGCCCTGTTATCATTGAGGAAACACAAAGCAACCAACAAAGGCCCCCAGACATATTCCTCGCGCAATCCTCCAACGGAATCCTCGAAGCCAGTTCAGATTCCAACAAAAACTAGGTCATACCTAACCACCCTGGTAATTTAGAAATATCTTGTCCACGGTTCTCAGAAGGGGACCCTACTGATTGGCTCTATGAGATAAAACCGTATTTTGAATACAACGAAATTAGGCTGCAAGACTATCTTTTAATTGCCTCTTTTAATCTCGATAAACCGCCTTCAAATGGTATCCGGTCACATTACAAAATCACTCCATTTTAACCTTCCAAATGTTTGTAGATGTGTTAAAAAAGATTCGGACCACTACTATACACCAAACCAGCCGGATTATTAACAAAACTACAACAAAGCACAATTGTTCTGTCGTATAATTAAGAGGGAAATGGAAGAGTTAGTCACTGAAGTGTCAGGACTAGCCCTGGATTCCATAACCGACATGTTCGTCTTGGGCTTAAAGAGAGTATTAAAGGGCTGGTAATGTTGGCCAGACCCACAGAGATTCACGACACCTTCACAATAGCCCGCATGCACGAAGATCAGCAAAATACCCAACATCGAGGACGTAATCATTATAACCTATCGACCTCATATGAAGCCCACAAAACTACTACCAACCTAAGCAAACCAAAGTTCCCACGCTTAAACTGTTGGGAAAATGAGTGCAAAAATAACACAGAAAAATGCAGAACACAACACAAGAATTAACGTGAAAAAATCTCAAGTCCTGGGAAAAAAAACACAACACCAACGTCACAGAAATCCACTATGAAGAACGTTTAAAGAAACTTACATCGCTTCTCTACCAACCGCTCTTTTTCTCTGATTTCTATCAAAAATGAGTTCTACCGAAACCCTAAGCCGAAAACAGGCTTAAATACACACGGAATCCAGTACTTCCAACACAGTCAGGCTCCATTTCTAATATAAATGTCCGTCACCTGTAGAACTACATGCTAGGAGGAAGAAGAGTTGTGTTACATTTGTGATGAACATTACCATCCGTGCCATAAATGTAAAGGAAAAGGGGCACTATTATACTTAGGGGGCACTGAAGACGACGACGAAGATACAACGAAAACCCCAGAATCTAGGACAAGA
This sequence comes from Platanthera guangdongensis, assembly GCA_039583875.1. Lineage (NCBI taxonomy): Eukaryota > Viridiplantae > Streptophyta > Magnoliopsida > Asparagales > Orchidaceae > Platanthera > Platanthera guangdongensis. Next base: position 2,912,433 of record CM077153.1, on the reverse strand, counting down.
AGGGGACCCAACCACTATGATCTGCCTGCACGCCTTGACTGCGGCAATCCCGATAATGCGTTAAGAATGACATGTATATTAACAATCACCCTCTAGAACTATTCATTGACGGAGGGAGCACTCACACTTCATATTTATTAGATGACAGTTTCTGAAAATGCCGATACTAAAAATTAACGACTTCTGGGTGTTTATGGCAACGGGTCAACAAAAAATATGCAGAGGGAAATGTAAGGACATGTAGCATACATACCAATTATTATAATGTTCACTTATATGTCATGAATATTGAAGGCACGGACCTTATACTCAGGGCAAAGATGGTTAAGCACTTTGGCCCTGTAGCTGCAAATGCGGGCTAGCCGTTTATTTTCCGCTCTGCGGACGGCATTTGCTCCCACCACCGCATGATTTGCCAAAACAAATGAAGCCTAGACTGCACAGCTCAGCTATATTCGCAAATGCTCGGCCAGTCCGTCCAAGCTCTGCTAAGTTCGCAGGCCGAGCTCGGTTTCCTCGCCAGAGCATTTATTGTGTCGTACGATTTGATTTGAAAAAGAATTGTCTTGATTTGGAATTCTGGAGGACGATATGCGGCCAGAGCTGCTTTATTGTTTTTGATTTGACAGGGTGTAGCCATGGATGTAGCCGATCCTGTGGCCAATAAATCTGGCTTGTTCTCAATTAATGAAGAGCAATCCCGTGACTCATTTTATCTTCTTATTTATTGAGCTCTGGCTGTCGACAGGCCTTCGACTTCGAATTGGAGCGGCGGCGAGCGAAAACGGAGTGAACGCCGGCTGCGCTGGGCGTCGATCGGAGCCGAGGCAAGGAAGTTGAAGTGCTTCTATTGTCTGAATCTTGTGGTGGAGCGCCTTCCGGTATATTTCCTCTTCCTTCCTTGAACTAAGTTATGTGCGTGTGTGTATGAAGTTTGAGAATGAGATTTTTGCACTTGCAATGCGTAGATAGATCGGTAGTTTTTTGTAGCGTCGAGTGCTGTAATGTTAGATCTACGGTTGAAAGGGGTAGATCTAGTTGTTGCGGAGGTTGTTCTACTGCAGGAAGTAGTATATCTGACGTTTGCCCTGCTAAGTCGTGTTGGATTCTTGAAGTGGAAGAAGAAACAACCTTAGAAGGGGTGTTATTCAGTAACCTAGGAGGGATGACATTAGGAATTGTCGTGACCGAGGGTTGTTACTCTATTGATTTAATTTAATCGGCATTGGATCTAAATTCACAATCAAGGTTAAAATTTTAATCCGCCTCTTGTTTATGCTCGTCAATCCGCAGTTAAATTTATTTTAGGCACTAATGTGTATAATTTTTATCTGTATCTGCATGTGTCTAATATTTGAGGTTAGCTTTGTTTGTTATTAGTCAATATATAATATTTAAAAGAAATTACGGCGGGGGTTAGATTAAAATTCTAGTTCTGCCACTAGTGCCACTGGTGCCACTGGTCTGGACTCTGGAGGGATGATTTTGGAGGGGCGGCTGGCTGGACAGTGGGATGGAAGGTTGGAGAAGGAGGGGAAACACAAGGATACAAAGAAGTTACTCGAGCAGTCGTCACCAAGGGGTTCCATGGAGTCGGCACAGCAGAAAGATCATCGAAAATGAGGAAGAAGACTCTCTAAAGTTCAGCAATGCCTAAAATTGCATTTGCAACCTGAATGTCTTATTTATAAGAAACCAAAACTAGAGCACCAGACATCAACGATTATGATTGGCAGCTATCGGGGCCGTAAGTACATGAAATAAAAGTCAAAAATAAGAATGCTATGTATGAAAATATCGGAACGCTCACTTTGCAGATTTTTTTTAAGTTACATGGAGTAGAGCTAAAGGCATCAACCGTTTTAGAACAAGAGTTCACTAAGGGCTTGTTCGTTTGCGCGGAATTGGAACATTAGAATTGGAATTCAATTGCCAATTCCTATTCCGTCAATTGACAAACCAAAATTTTTAAGGGAACTAGAATTCATTACAATTCCAGCGCACCCCATGTTGTGCTCCGCGAACGAAGGCAAGGGTCTTCCACGCTCTTCTTCAACGACGATGACGTTCCTCCTCTGACGCTCTTCACTGGCGACGAAGAACAAATCTCTATCACAAATTGGCTCTTCTCAAGAAACTTACCTCCTCCATCCTCCACGCTCTTCTCTTGCGACGACATCTCTCCTTAGGCGACGAGATCTCTCCTTCGGCGACTTTAGGTTCTTGTTTTGATGGGCTAATGTTGCGGACGAAGCAAAGATAGAGATAGTTTTTTCTAGTGCATTTCATTGGTAAGCTTTAGATCTTGAGATCTATCCCTTTTTCCACCTATGATATGTAAAATATTGTGAAATAGTAGGTCGTAGGAACACTCCACTAGAACCATACAAGTGAAGTAAACCACTAGTAACAAGATGTAAAACAACATTGTATTAATAGTTTTTTTAAAGGGCGAGTCATACATAGTAAGACATGATTCGCAATGCACTCGATGAAAATCACAAAAAACAGACAAGTACAAAACTGACAGACATGTTTTTTGCAGAAGTTGAAGAACTCAGAAGAGGCACACTCTCCCCCATTCTTTGTTTTCAAGCTCTTTATCCGCAGATTCAACTTTCCTTCAACAAACTCCTTGAACCCTAAGAACTTCACAAAGTCTTCTGACTTTTTTTTTCACAAAATACACTCAAGTATACCTAGTGAAATAATCAACAAGGACCAACATATATTTGTTACCTGCACAAAAAGGTGTAACACGGTCCCATCAAGTCACTGTGAATGCACTCCAAAGGAGCCTTACATCTGGACAATGATTTTTCAAATGGAAGGCGATGTTCTTTCCATATTGACATCATTTGCATACATGACCGTCGCCTAGAGAGGAAAAACTGGACAAGCTTTTCACCAGGCTCTTCGCCGTCATAGCCTTCAGCTTGACCATCGCTTCATGTTCCAACCTCTCATGCTGGATAACATCGTTGTTGTTTGCCCTCATCTTCTCAATATAGGAACTTGTCGACAGAATAAACAAGTCCTTCACCGTCTCCCGAGATGAGTGATGTCAGCCTTCACTGCCGACACGTTCTTGAAATATTTCATGAATTGCAACATAGGAACTTGTCGACAAATCAAATATTACATGAATTGCAAATAACACAATAAAAAGTGCAAAACTCAGAGCTGATGGAGGTCCGCTCGAGTGCGTCGTCGTTGTACTTTTGGTTCTTCCAGATCGGGTACCCATCTCTGGGTTAGTGCTTTGATCGGTAGTGCTGCAGAAGATCAACATCCATACGATGTAACTCCTCGGCCATGACCCAGCTAGTCTCGGTCTCTGGTCTGCCATGCCAACGAACTAATTACTTCTGAAAATCACCATCTGTAGTGGTCACAGTCTCATCATTCAGGATCTGCTCGAGAACCAAAATCTGTCGTTGAAGTCTGTCAGCAGCTCTGGGAATTAGTATACTGGGATCTCCTAGTGTCTCATGCTCAACCTGAAAGTTGTCAGTGGAATAGGAGGAACTACTGTTGACGTATTAGTAGAGGAATGAATGTCGATATGTCCTGAATGTGACTCCTCACTCTCACTCACCAACTCAGAAGAATCAAATGGAGGAAAAGGTAACGAAAAACTAAAGCCTCATGCGGGTAATCGTGGAATAAAGTCAGATCGATCACGTTTAAAAACATGATTTGTCAGTGGAATAGGAGGAACTACTGTGGATGTATCCTGGTAGAGGAATGGATGTCAGTATGTCTTGAATCCTCACTCTCACTCACCAACTAGAAGAATCAAATGTAGGAAAAGATAAGGGAAAATCTAAAGGCTCATGCTGGTAATCGTGGAATAAAGTTAGATCAGCTACGAAAAGGGTTCAGTTCTACGGTCAGCTAGCTTATTTACGGGGTTTACTATACTTCCAATGGTACTTAGTAAAGTCCTGAGGTTGATGACTGTTAAAATCTCTGTCCCTCTGATATCATGTAAAATTTTGTGAAACAGTAGGTTGCATTAACACTCTCAACAATCCAAGTGAAGTAACCAATGGTAATAGAAGATGCAAGAACAACACTTGTATTAATAGCTTCTTTACAAGGCGAGAAATGTATTGCAAGACATGATTTCACACTGCACCTGCTAGAGATCACAAAAAACAGACAAGTACAAAACTGGCGGACAAAAAACTGTAGTCGCCTAGCCGCCAATCCGCACTTCTATCCGCGAGGTCGTGTGAAAGTCGTCAAACAAAAGCTACCATACCGCACCCCTAGCCGCACGAATTGCCTTTATTTGTTGTTGGAGTAACTGCCCTGTCAGCACTTCTGGTCGCCTGACTGCAGAAGTCGCTACGAACAGATAATGCTCTACTAAACTAAGAACTGCCAACTGTTCGCACCTTTAGTCGCCTGATCGCCAAGGTCGCCTAACCAATGAAGTGAGCGAACAACTTATTCGAACTGCTAGTCAGACCGCCAACGACGAACCGACTTATTGAACCTGAGAAAACTGTCAAGGAAGAATACCTGCTAGTCGCTGAACCCGTGATCTGCTGCTAACCATCACTGCTCTCTGCTATACCACACTGAGCTTCCACTGACTAACCGCCAGTACTACTAGTCTCCTAGTCGCCCAATGCTAGCCGTACAGCCTGCAACACAACAACAAACCAGGTCACTTCACCTCCCCTTTTTATAAGCAGCCTGGGGGATGCGGTCACCGCAAGGGATGATAGGAGCACCGCCATCAGTAAGCCGGTTAGATAAATCTAACCGCGCAACAATGCGGACAGCCGCGCTCATGCCGCAAGGTAGGTAACCAACATCAAGCTACTCAGCAGTTCGGTCTGCCAAACCCAGACCGCGCAGCCCGCTGGTAGCCAAAACCGAACCGAGCGGACAACAATCCTGGGAAACTGCTGAGACAGACCGCAAGAAGAACAATGGTGGCCAAGGAGCAAACCATACAACCAGAGACCAGCTGCGCAACCCGCACGATCTCCCCCGGTCTGTGCGGTCTGCACGTCTCAGACCGCAGGAACAATGGTGGCCAAGGAGCAAACAATACAACCAGAGACCAGCTGCGCAACCCGCACGATCTCCCTGGTCTGTGCGGTTTGCACATTTCAGACCGCCCAACTCCAACTTCAACATTTTAACATGATAGGCTTCAAATATGGAGATAGAACTGTTTTTCAGTGCCTATTTAAATACAATATCGGAGCATACTAAAATGAACAAAAATGTTTGTTATATAATGATCTGTACTACTTGGAATTTATGCTTTATCTCGATTTTTCAGGTTACAAAATTCAACCGAATTCTTATTCTGATGTTTTCACTGTAACTGTGTTCCAATTTATTCTCATTCCATGTAGTTCCGTTTTCTTGCCATTTTCTTATTCAACGGAAAATTTGATTAATATTTTCTGAGTTTTATTTAGTTACTCCTACATGTGCTTGGAGGTTTTAATGAAGTATGATAGTCTCTTCAGTTTAATTGCACATACGTTCAATGATTCAATAAAAAGTAAGAAAGAAACAAGACTGCTCCGGAATTGCTGTCCAGAATTCCAACTGAAATTGTGGACCGTTTGGGGGGAGGAATGAAGTTGATTGCTGTTGGGTGGGTGGCTGATGTGGTTCCACGTGGGGTTAGTAGTTGTTGTCCTCTCCCTTGTCCACGTTTCGTAGCGCTGCCCTCCATTCCCTTCCGGTGGCCTCCATTCATTGCCTCCGGTGGCCTCCATTCATCGTCTCTGGCTGGCAGTCTCCTCAGTTGCTGGGGAGGAAGATTGGGAACAGTGCATGCTTGGTTATTTACTGGTTAAAAGCTAATAAATAGGATAAAACTCTAACTATTGCTCAGCGCCTTAACCTAGGTGGAGCTGGGGAGGTCGAAAACTTGGGGAGGCCATGGAAGGAGAAAAGACAATTAATAAAATTACAGCAAAAATAAAGTCACATTTTTTGTATGAATTAAGGCATTGGTTGGGACAGCTCTAGCGGCTCGAAAACATATATTACAGCCGTCAGAGCTGGCTTTATCGTGTTTGTGTGTGCTGCTTTTCCAAAATCATGAATTTAAATATACGGTTTTTGCCTCTATTCTAGAATCCCCAGCGACCCCACGTTCAAAGCTCTCAAAATTGCACTCTCCACTTCCCGATTCGACTCTCCTCTTCCCGATCCCACACAATGGAGAGAAGCTCGCCCTCGAGTATCTCGCCTGCGTCTTCCTCTCGAGTATCTCGCCTGCGTCTTCCTCTCGAGTATCTCGCCTGCGTCTTCCCCTCAAGTATCTCGTATGCATCTCCCCCCCCCGAGTGTCTCACCTGCGTACCCTAGCCTCTCGCCTGCGCCGGTTGCGTCGCGCTCCCCTGATGCAGATCTACGTCGGTCTCCAGATCTGACTGTTTCGCTCTAGTAGGTGTCAATTGCCTGCTGTGGATGCCCTCCGGTCGCACCATCTCCAAGCAGATCTGCTACTGATCATCTCCAATCTCGTCTCAATCCAAACCCTAGCTTTGTGCAGTTGCTTGGTGAGTCCTTCGACTCACATCCTTGGGTGACGTTCGTTGTTTTTCGATCCTGCACCCGCTGCGCGGTTGTTGTCTTCTCTCGTGCTCCTCGACCAGATCCGCCACGATATTCGAGAGATCCCACTAGCTTCTCTTTTTTCCGGGGTTTCCTCGACGGCTCGACCAGATCTCTTGCAATTCTGGGCTTCCGCTTCCCCATCGGACCAGAGCTGAGGAAAGGATCCCAGGCTCCTTCGATTATTTCTTGTGATTCCCATATGCTGATATTTCTTCCTCCAATTTTTTCAAGAACTGGAGTTTCCTTCTGAAATTCTTTAAACCCTTCATCAGACCTAGTGTGGTCCTCGAGCATATTAGAGTCAGAAATTGTGTTGTTCTATCTTCTTCTTCCAGGCCAGATCTAGGCTTCTTCTTCTTTTCCCATTTTACTTATTTATACGTGCAGCCATCATTAGAGGTTTATATTTTTAGTCCCAGTCAACATCCAACCCAACATTCTTTTTAGCATCAATTTTTTTAGAACTTATTTTATAAAGTAGTTTAATTTTGTTGACCAATTAAAGTGTTTTTCCCAATATTAGTAATCCAGAATGAAACTCAAATTTTAAACAAAAATAGTATAGTAGCTCTGAAAATTGTCTTGTCTCACAACAAAGAGCTAAATAAAATGCAAAAAAACAAAGAGCTAAATAAAATACAACCAAAAACAAACTAGTAAAAACAATTGCATGAAATTAAATAAGGATTCAGTGACGCTCCCTACTACTACTGTAGGGTGCATCAGAAAAACTTATATGCTTGATTTCCTATTTGTTCATTTACTCGAATATCCTACAGTAACATAAATTGCATGACTTTTAGCGCATTGCTAAGTCTTGTTGTAATTGAAGCAATACAATATCTCTCTGACTTGATTTTTTTTTTCATTTTATCAGTTACTGCTTTTATTTAGGGTATATTTGGTTAGGCGGTGGCGGGTGCATCCGGTGGGTTGAAACGGCACTTTGGAACCGGAGGGGGTGATGTGGGGGTCAAAACGGAGCAGATCGGGCCCGTTTCCTCCTTGTTGCGGTGTGCAAACGGAGCAAATGCCGCCGCCGGCCGTTCTTTACCCGCCGTCCGGCGACGTTTGCTCCAAATGAAGGCGGCAAAACGCTGAACCAAACGAAGCCTTAGGTTTGAACTCGTAATATGTATATTCATTCCTTAATTAAATTTTGATAACAAGTGTGTTTTATTTGCTTGCATCTTACAACCTCCTACAAAACAAGAAATATAGAATGGTAGCCACTAGCCAAGCATCGTATTCCAATGAGATATGTATACTGGTGGCTAGCCTAGCATTGTATCCCAATGAGATATGTATACTGGTGGCTAGCCTAGCATTGTATCCCAATTAGATTTGCCTACCGACGAGTTCTAAGGTGTTTGTTTTTAGTGACATTTGACGCAATTTGGGTGTTTAGATTAGAGTTTTAGGTTTTGATGTTGGGAAATTTTATATACCGTTTATAGTGAGTAAATTTGAAATACTTCGTACCCATTTTCCCTTCATAACCGACTTCATTTTCTTCATTTATTATCACATTATTGCAGTTTTTGCGGGGCTCACATACCATGGAAGCCGGACCTCATAATAATGAAGACAATAATCCTCCAAACTTGAAAGCTTTTTCATATGATGCGTTAAATATTAGCTTGGGTGACATCGGAAAAACAAGGTACTATTTTTTTATTATTTGAATAACTTTATCTCCTAAAATATTAACATGCGATAGTAAAAAAACCAGTCCCCTTATTTATTGTTTTCTCATTTTCATATGGCAAAACACCTATTTCAGTCCCTAACTTTTACTTCCTTTATTATTTCAGTCCCTAACTTTTTTTTGTGTGCATTTCAGTCCCCAACTTTTTCCTCCCTTTTTATTTAAGTCCCTACTTAACGATGACATCTATTCCGTTAACTATTTCACACCTAAAATAACTAATTTAAATCCCAATAAATACACCTAGCTAAATGGATCTAAAACAGCCAAAACCAACTTTACACAGTTGGGAAAAAGATTGCACCAATTAACGTTGTATCATCATCACCGTGTCGCCAAAATAAAACATACTTATTTAATAATTTAATAGTCTCTTAGTAAAATTAATCGACTTGACTAGATAGCGGATTAGAACACATCCATAACCGGCGGTGATCATAACGCGAACCGGGGGGGATTTTCTCGGCTATAAAAAGGCTCCGCCTCACCAGTCGGAGATTTCACTCAATTCGCCAGAGATTCATCTTCGCCGCCGTGAAGTATCCCAATCATAGATCTCCGGCATCCTACCGCACGATGGACGCGGAGAAGAAGACGGCGACATGGCGATTCCTCGGGTTCCAGCAGATCGCGAACTGTGTAAAGTTGGTCTTGGCTGTTTTAGATCCATTTAGCTGGGTGTATTTATTGGGATTTAAATTAGTTATTTTAGGTGTGAAATAGTTAACGGAATAGATGTCATCGTTAGTTAGGGACTTAAATAAAAAGGGAGGAAAAAGTTGGGGACTGAAATGCACACAAAAAAAAGTTAGGGACTGAAATAATAAAGGAAGTAAAAGTTAGGGACTGAAATAGGTGTTTTGCCTTTTCATATTATCATACATTTTTTATATTTGTACTGCCCGCATGTTTTTAGTTTTTGCATATATTGTACTTGCTTAACTGGAATGATCGTCCAATAAAGGGGAATTTTTTTTGGCACACTGGACATACCATCCTCATCATACACAAATAAATGGCCATTTTCTTAGCGGGTCCCACCTCATTTCAAGCGACGTTTCGAATGAGATTGGGTTGGAGTCTTCAGATGGAGAAGAATCGTCATCTCGGTCGAGTGATAGTGCTAGCCCACTTATTGTGGAAGAGTGAACATACCCACTTTCGGGAACCTCTATAGAATTCATTTTGCTGTCTGGATGATCTCTATTTTCTCTGTTTTCTATGATTGTGTTGTTTAGACTTATTTCAATATTTATACATATATTTATTATCTTAGTTAATCTCACATATGTGTGATAATATATAAACAAACTGCTATTCAGATTTATCTATTCCACACTCATTCAAAAGACGTGATAAAAGAGTTATTTGAGCTTGCAAATGAAGATCAGTCTCCAACCTTTTAGAACTTCGGAGAGTAAATGCATTGGTTAAATATATATTGTGCATATTTTTCTTTCCTTTGAAGTTTGAAAGGCTTGAAAATTCCAATATGTCTGCAGAATTTTCAAGGGTCGGAGGGCTTTAGAAGTATAATTGGGCCAAAGCCATTCACAAGTTCCTTCATTCCCCGTTTGTTCACATTGAGTAGAATTAGTGCATATTTTTCTTCCTTTGGAGTATATTGTGAATGATGATTTTATGGAATTTAAATTTTAAATAAAAATATTAGAGTTAATTAAGGCTATGTTTGGTATGACTTATTTTCACCGGTCAAGCGGTTACAACCACATGAATCGGGTCATAATTAAGGTCCGATTCATGCGGTCGTAACCGCTTGACCGGTGAAAATAAATCCTCCCAAACGGAGCCTAAATCTTTTTTTGAGATATTTTGTAGAAAAATTTAATTTTAATAATTCAAAAAGATTGTATTGATGATTAATTTTAGAAAATGATGAAATTCAATAATTTCTTTCTACCGCCGACGGTAATTGCTACGGCCGAGTGCTAGATCACAAAGATTGCATTCCTTGAATTAATTCACATATAAAGAACCTTTCATTATATTTCTCAATAAGATTTTGAGAGAACATTATTTAAAATATTTTGTAGCATGAAAATAAAATCAAGATAATAAGACAAAAAGTGATGATTTTATTTCTTTAAAAATTGAATACAAAATGTTTGATTTTTATATCACTAGAAATCAATGTGAACAGAAAAATTTCTTTTCCTTTTTTATACCGACCCTTCTCCCAAGGACCGGTTGACTATAACCTATCTTATCCCAAATAATCCCTCTAGCCGCACCCTAGATCTAACCTAGACCTAGTCACCAACACACGACTAATTTCACCCTAAGTCTTGTAAGACCTAGTCGCGAACACTCACGACGAATTTCCTTTAGTTGCTAACAACCACGCCCAATTTTCAACGAAATCCTTTCCGGAATCTGACGTTCTTCCCGAACGATTTTTCCACTCCGGTTATCAAAAGGTAAAAGAGAAATGCAAGAGAGATAAAATATGAAATAAGATGTAGAACTCCCTGTGATGAACTTCTGAAGGAGAAGATGAAGGCATTTTGGAAATTGGCATTCTGGATGCGATCTCCATTCATGTAGAATCGTCGTTGTAGCACTTCCCCCCTCAAATTCTTCTTTCAATTTTCGTGTTAGCCCAATGAGTTCTCTCTATCTTTGGAGACGAGCCTCTCTCAAAAATATTTGAAGTTCTGGCTTTGGGTGAAAGTGGAATCATATATCCAAGAAGGAGAGAAGTCGCTCTTTCAAATAGACTTCGGGATCTTACACCAGCGTTAGTGATACTGCCCGACGGTAACTTATTGCGTAGACACGTGGCCAATGTTGTGGAGATTATGTCAGAGATCGTGGAGATCGTGACACTAATGCCCCGCATTATTGATACTACTCCGCGTTAGTGATACCGCCCCGCGCTAGCATCCATTACTTCTATCTTAAAAACCACCTTCCGTCAGTCTGACATCTTCACCCCTACCGGTAACGGTAGTTCTTACCACCCCGCGGTAGCCCTAAATTTAAAGCTTCGTCTTCCGACTTGTCTTATACCATTCAATCTCTGCTAGTACATAAACGACATGCACAATATAAACACACACAAAGAGTATATCAAATACATCTCGAGATTTATTATTCTCAAACTAAGACTTCATTTGGTAATGCTTATTTCGTCTGTTTCGTTTTGTCAAAACGCGAAATGGGGCCCGACTCCATTTGTTTTTCCGCCACCTTTTCGAATCGTCAGGAGTTTTAGCGTGCTCAAAAAATTGCGGGAGGAAAAGGAGCCCCGCGCCTCCGGTTAGCCGCGTTTAGGGAGAGGAAATCCAGCATCACTGTGGCGGCGGAATCGTGAGCATGCTGTCCCCTTCGCCGCCACTGTCAGGCCAGCGGGCCTCCACGCAACCACCTCCAGACTGTTCGTCGGAGGCAGGCACACCTCCCGGCGGGGGTCCGGCAGACTGGAGCCGCCGCCGGCCTCCGGCAGCTTAGCTCTCTGGTTCGCCGGAGCCCTGTTCTCCAGCAACATTGACGCCTAAAATCCTCCGGCACTGTTACAGAACCATGATTGGTGAGAAGCAGGGCGAACCGGCGGAGGCAGGGCGGACCGACGGAGGCAGGGCGAAAGAATAGAAAACTTTTACAAAAACAATAAAAAATTACAAAAAAAATTATATCTATAGTTTAAACAATCATATTAATATATATATTTATTTATTTATATAAAAATTAATTAATAAAATAATAAAAATATAAATATTATTTTCAACATTTTTTAAAAAATTATTAAACGTCACTGCTGTTTCGTCAAACTGTTCTCTGTTCTGAACAGCTCTGCAAACACTGACTATCCAAGCAGATCTCCATTTACAAACTTGCATTTACGACAATTTCTTTTACAACCGCAACCGCTCTTCAAAATGAAGTATAAGAGATGCATAACACTTGCTCCAACAAGTGCAAGGCTCGAGGCGTAAAGCACACCGATTCACAAAGGGTTATGATGCCTGGATGCAAGGCGCGTGCGCGCGTCTGAGGTACGTAAGACGCAAAAATGTAAAAATAAAATAAAATCAGTGAATTGAGCGTGCCCATTCATTGAAATTTAGTGAGATGACTTGGACGTTCATCGATGTGGTCTTTAAGAGGTAGGAGGAAATGCACAACATGGGCAAATCGTCTACCTCATGAGTAAAAAAAGAAAGACGACAGAAAAAAAAGGATAGTTATATCATATATGAGTGAGTTGCGGGAATCTGTACTTGCAATGAGGCCTTCTCCAGATATCACTATCAAGGAGGCAGTGGAGTTGATCTCAAGTATTACTTAAATATATGTTGACTCGGGACATTTACTTCTCCCTAATGAACTATATTTGGGATGCAAGTAGTACAAAGATCTTCATGAGCATCCTAGCTCATAAGAGAGTTTGGTGGATCAAAAATTGTTATGCGAACAACACCTAGTGATTGTTGGTGTTACCATGCTGATCTGGAAGTGATCAAACATGTAGTCTCACTGTCAACACAATATGAGCCTATGGGGTCGCATATGAGTGCTTTGGAGAAGTTGGAAAGGTTTGTGTTGGGCTTACTCATATGTGATATGAGTGAATGACCAATCCTATGACGTTCTGGATCTGAAGGTTTTTCATTCCGGGACTTATATGTTGTAAATATGCGTCGTCATGTAAGTTTTCGGAAAACTCCAAGATAATTCGTCGAGTATAGTCTTGAGGTTTCCACGAATCTGTCTGAATTCGTCGAGTATCGTAATGTTATCTCGACGAATTGGACTTGGTTCGCCGGATATCGTCCTGACAATCTCGACGAATTGGTCTTAGTTTCGTCGAGTATCATCGTGATGCTTGGATGATTTGTTCCGTCTGGATTCGTCGGATATTCACGTGTTATTTCGACAAATGGCCTTATGATTCGTCGAGTATCGACGTATAATCTCGACGAATTCTGTTTACCTCCGATTTAATCATGTAAGTTCCGGTTCCGACATTGGTAGAGGCGTGGACACAATTCTACGCTCGGCAGTCCAGCCGCTAGTGTTTGCCGGATTTCTTCGGAGCACCTTGGTTGAGTATTGTCTCAATCCGGCAAAGGTATAATTTATTTACAACAATGTTACTTCTTGATCAATGTTCATCGCACGATTCACATTTTTTTCCTTGTTCCATATTTCGCAGCGCACAACTGTTGTGGTGTATAGAAAAACTCAACAGTGATATGTATTATGGGTTATGATCTATGTTTGGATCTCTGTTATGGTTAAAAATTGTTATGTTTTTTTTTTATTTGAGCAATCATTGTGTAATATCTGCCTTAACTGTTTTGTATTGTGTTGTTGGGATATATGTAATGTGATGTTTCTATTTTATTATAAACTTAGGGTCAAACTTGGCAAATTAGAAAAACAAGTGTCAGAACTAAATGAAAATAAAACACTAAAAGAAGAGTTAGCAAAGACAAAATCCTTTGAAGACTCACTGAATAAAAGGAGTCAAAAGTTAAGGACATCTGAGAATCTCGCTATGAGGTTCAATCACTTAGGATTGGATGCTGAGCCAACTATTTCAGGAAGAGTATCCTGCATACCTACTTGGAAAAATCCCATAACACGAGCGTATTGGAAAGCTTGTGTTTATGCGAGCGCACAGAAATTATATGTTCAAGCGATCACACAAGAAAGTCTGTGTTTACATGAGCACATAAAATATAGATTTTGTTGACACGAGCACAAAGAAGAGCTGATGAAGAGCATGTGCGTACAACCCGTATTCGACGAGAGACCTCAGACTAATTACAGGCCGAAGATTGTTGATCATTGACTAAGAAGAAGGACATCATCAAAGACCAATGTTTAAAATATCGAATGTCGGCGACATATCGGATTGAATTATTAAATGTCGGATGTCGGAAGTTGGAGACATGTCGGGAATATTTTAAAATATCGGATTTTAATATTTTATAAATAAAATTTTTATTTTATGTATACTAGCTATAATTTTATGTTATAAAAATAGAAAAATAATATAACAAATAGATAAAAAATAAGTCATTTATATTACAAAATAAGTTCGAATATTAACTAAGAGAAAATATTATTAACAAATACAAAATGATACATCATAAAATATATTTAATAGTATACAATAATTTTATTTTGATAGCAATAAGTTTATTGCAAATAAAGAAGATTTAAAAGTTAAAAATACTTAATTTATTATAAGTCTTTTCAAACATATACATTTATATTAAAAACATGCAAACAATCACCTAATAAATGTATTAAATATTTTCATATTTTTGTAACATGAAATTAAAAAATTGCGTAATAATTATACAAAATTGGTTTTAATAATAAAACGTTAAAAATTTAAACAATAAGTATAATCGATTTAAATATACATAATATAATATTCACAGGTGATTTAAACATATGATATTTGTCTACAAATATAACATCAAATAAAATAGCGGGTGATATATTTAAATGTCGTGTTGGCCGATATATCGGAAAAAATCGGACATGTCGGCTCATATTTTACAAAAGACAAGATCTATTTTTTTTAGAAAAACATATCGTTTTCTCCTAAAAAATGACATGTCGGGAGACATGTTGGACCTGTTGGACATGTCGGAGGACATTTAAAACAATGACAAAGACAATTGGGGCTATTACCAAGCTTCCTCAATTCAAACAATTCACTCGATGGAGAGATCCTCCAGATCTTTCTACAGTGATTTTTGTTTCTCTTATGCTAAGAAAAACTCCCCTCCAACTTTACATAATTACATGAGCTTCTCCTTTATCTTTCAAAATTATTTAAAAGAAAATGTTATAAATACTTATTTGTCTATACACTGTTATAGTTATTTGTCTGTACATTTTTACTTATTTGCAAAAAATATGTTTATAAATACTGTAATCTTTATTTAAATATTAAAATCTGATATTGTAAAATATCCCCAATATATCCCTCGCAATCCGACATACGATATTTCAAACCCAAACCGACATGAACCCATCCGACATCTACAACCTTGAGCGTGACACACTAGATTGTTTACCAGCTTGAGAGCACTCTCATTGTCACCCCGGAGTAAAGTTGGCCCTTGCACTTCTTCATGAACATCCTCTATAAGCCTCCTCAACCAGATGACTTTCCGAGCAGCCAAGGCCGACGCCTTATACTCTGCCTCTGTAGTTGAGACGGACACCGAGTCTTGCGTCTTGCTATACCACGAGATGCTAGCTGATCCGCAAGTGAACACATAACCTGAAGTCGACCTTCGATCATCTGAATCACCGTCATAGTCAGCATCAGTGTATCCAAGTAAGGCAAAATCTGAGTCCCTTCTATAGAGAAGTCTCATGTCAGAAGTTGCCTTGACATACTTCAAGATGTGCTTCGCCGCCACTAGATGAGACTTCCTTGGTTCAGTCATGAACCGATTTACTCGGCCAACAACATAAGCAATGTTTGGCCTTGTAATCGTCAAGCAGATCAAGCTCCCAACAAGAGCTCTGAACACCAAGGGGTCAGGAAGAATCCTTCCCTCATCTCTTCGAAGCTTCAGCCCATGTTCCAGTGGAGTAGAGCAACTTTTCTCTTCGCCCATGCCAAACCGCTTCACAATGCGATATGCATATCCTCTTTGGCAAATGAGTATACCGCTCTTCTTCCTCTCCACTTCAACACCGAGAAAGTGATGAATCTCGAAGCGTATAGCAAGCTCAGCCCTGAGCCTTGCTACTTCCTCCTCTGAATTCCCTGTGATGATCATGTCATCCACATACAGCAGGACCAAGACTTACAGCTCCCCCTTCTTCTTGATGAACAAACTAGAATCTGAGTTTGAAGCAAGGTATCCATAGAATTGGAGATATTCTGCAATCTTCCCATACCAAGCTATAGGAGCTTGCTTCAACCCATAGAGAGCCTTCCTGAGCTTGCAGACATAATCCGGATGAACTTCAGAGACGAAACCAAGTGGTTGCTCCATGAAGATGTCCTTGCCAATCTCTTCATAAAGGAAAGCATTCTTCACATCAAACTGCCACATCCTCCATCCCTTGCTAGCAGCCAAGGCGATCACCACTCTAACTGAAGTCATCTTCGCAACCGGACTAAACGTATCATCATAGTCTTCTCCATACTGCTGTGAAAATCTTCGAGCAACCATGCGAGCTTTGAACCTATCAATGCTCCCATCAGTCTTCTTTTTCAACTTATACACTCACTTGCAAGTCACCGGAGTAATGCCATCAACCTTGGGCACAAGATCCTAGGTTTCATTCTTCTTGAGAGCATCAATCTCTTCCTTCATGACATCTTCTCACTCCTTAAATCCAGTGGCCTCATTGAAGTTTGCAGGCTCTCGCTCATCCAGAGGACCTGCAAAGAAGCAGGAGACAAAACTCACTGCATTCCCATCACAGTTCCGAACTGGTGGCTTAATAACCCTCTTTGACCTCCTCAGCGTCTGATCCTTGCTTACTACTTTCGTTGCTTCTTCAGGCTCAACTCCTACTTGGGGCAAGCTTTGAGCAATACTCCCCCTACTTCCTGAGCCAGAAGGCTCAGCCTCAGAGTTAGAAGCAACAAGAGTTGTTGGTGAAACAGTAAGCTCCTCTTCCAGGCCTTCAGCAGCCACCATCGGTTCTTCATCAACCTTGCTATCAGATAGCTCAACTGAGCCTCCTCCATACGACGTCAGTTCGTCAAAGAATACATCTCTTGATACAACAAACTTCTTCATCGCTGGGTCCATGCATTTCCATCCCTTCTTCCGCTCATCGTAGCCAACAAAGACAAGCTTCATTGCCTTTGCATCCAGCTTAGTCCGTGAAGCATCCGGGACATCCACATAGCAAGTTGAACCGAACACCCTAAGGTGTCCCACACTCGGCTTCTCCTTCAGCAACAACTCAATAGGAGTCTTCATGTTGATAGGGCTGAGCGGCATCCGGTTGATGACATAAGAAGCACAAGACATCCCATCCGCCCAAAAGGACCTTGGAATGTCTTTCGCATGAAGCCAACATTTGCAAGTCTCCGTCAGATGACGGATCTTCTGCTCCGCTACTCCATTTTGTTGTGGAGTGTGAGCACAAGTGAGCTCCCGTTGGATCCTGTGCTTCCTGCAGAAGTTAGAAAATTCGGAGGAGATAAACTCACCATCGTTGTCTATTCTAAGCTTCTTGATCCGCAAGCCATGTCGGCCTTCCACCAACTCCTTGAACTCCACAAACAAACGGAAGACTTTTGACTTCTCCTTCAAGAAATAAACCCAAGTATATCTTGAGTAGTTATCAATCAGGACAATCATGTATCTGCTTCCACCAAGGCTGGCAGTGACCGTTGGTCTCATCAAGTCGCCATGAATGCACTCCAATGATTGCTTGCTTCTTGTTTGTGATTTATCAAACGGATGGCGATGTGCCTTATCGTATTCACATCCCGCGCAAACATGCCCGTCACCAAAGGAGGACAACTTAGACAAACCTCTCACCAAACTTCTACTAGCAATAGCCTTTAGCTTGTCCATTCATATATGCCCCAGCCTCTCATGCCAGATAGCAGCGCTATCGTTGATTCTCATTCGATCAACATAAGAATTGGTTGCAAGAACAAACAAGTTCTTAACCCTCCTTCATACATGAGCAACATCAGCCTTCACTGTTGATACGTTGCGAATGAATTTCACGTCTGTTGGCCCAAACAGAACGTGATACCCAGCGTCCACCGCATTGGTCACAGAGAAGAGGTTCTTCTTCATGTCCGGTACGTGAAACACACTCCTTAATGTGAGTGGCCTCTGATCACTACGCAAAGACACAACCCCCTCTTTCTCTACTGCATAAACAGTATTATCAGCAGTGATAATAGCTTCATTACCTGAGTAAGCTTGCAAGGAAGAGAACTTCGATTTGTCTCCGGTGAAGTGATGACCACACCCGGAGTACACGATCCATTCGCCGTTGAAGTCCTCAGCAGACAAGGCACGGACACAAGTGCCCCTCATGAAGGATCCACCTCATTCTGCTTCCTCACTCTTAGAGCAAGCTTCCTCCTTTCCTGCAGCATGCCCAGGCTGCAGTTTGACCTTGCAGTCCCGCTTGAAGTGCCCTCGCTGATGACACCTGTAGCACTTCAAGTTCTTCTTCCAGTCCTTTGGAGCAGCACTCCTCTCCGGCTGATATGAAGTTGAAGGTTCTTTCTTACCAGTGACCTGCTTCTTCTTCCCTTCCCATCTCTTCTTCTTCTTGCCTATGAAGAGTGCTTCACTGCTCTCCTCAGAGACAGTAACTCCAGCCATCTGCCTTGCCAAGGTTTCCTGTGAAGCAAGCAGATTCTCAAGCTCCAGCAAAGATGGTTGAGTAGCCCAGCCTTGAACTGATGTCACAAAGGCAATATACTCATTCCCAAGCCGCAGATTACGTGCCTTTTCAACTTAGCCTCAGAGATAGGCTCATCAGGATCAAGAGTTGAAATCTCTGCACATAGACTCTTCATCTTCAAGAAGTATTTAGAGATAGTAAGGTCTCCTTGAGTTGTTCTGGCCAACTCATTCTCCAGGAACTGAAGTCTGGTCACATTCTTCCTATTGAACAACTCATCAATAGTTGTCCAAATATCAGCAGCAGACTCACATTCATCCAATGATGTGATCAAACAGTTCTGGTGACACGGCCCTCTTGAGAACAAACTCCACCTTAGTATTATTTTTCTCCAGAGCCTCATCTGCTCAGCAGTACCAAACGCAGCAGTCACTTTCTGTCTGTCGTCACCACCGACGACCTCCCATAGCTCCTCACCAAGAAGATAACTCTTCATGCACGACTTCCACTTCTTGAAGTTAGTCGGCGTTAAGAGTTCAATGTCAAGACGTCTTGCATAACTCCCTTCCATTGCAACAACTGTTGGTTCGCAACCTTTCAGAAGCTCAGAGCACCAACACAGGTTGATCACCACTCAAGCACAGAGTAACAACACTGGTTGACCACCGCTCAAACAACTGAACCTGCATCTGATACCATGTTAAATTTTCTCAAAGTGGTTAGCAAGATAGCCCAAAGCCAAATTAATATTCTCGGCAATACCCAGTTCACACTTTGATCAAGCAGAAACCAAGGAACAAAGTTAACACCAACAACTAATGCAAGCACAAGCAGATCTTTTGTTCATTACACTTCTTTACAAGGCGAGGTATACGTAGCGAGACTTGATTTCGCTCGTGCACAAGCTACAACAGAAAGCACAAAAAACAAGTCGGGCAGACAGCACTGGAAACCGCCGAGACCGCCAAGTCGCCAAATCCGCCGAAGCCGCCCGAGCTGAAGCTGCAACACGCCGAATAGACACGGAGTCCGCCGAGGCCGCGAGGCCGCACGGACACACCGTTCTTCTCCTACTGCTGATGAACTGATGAACAGACCGTCTACCCGCCTGAGACTGGCGGACAGGTTATTGAAACTTGGCAAAGTTGAAGCAGAGAACTGACAAGTCGCAGAGCGACCTGCTGAGACCGCACATTTCCAAGTACTTCACTGAAGTCAAAGCCAAACTCCTGGCTTCTTGAAGCTAACCGCGCGACCTGCAAACGACAAATCGTCAGCTCTACCCAACCCGCGCGGACAGAAAACGCAGACCGCAACAATTTGCCCAAGCCCCACTTACTGTTCACACAGTTACTGTAGACGTGCCGGGGGGGGGGGGGGTTCTATTTATATGCGAGATGAGAAGTGTGGTCACCGCCCTAGTGGATAGAATCACCACCCCATCCCGCGCGCTAACAAAACCTCCGTCCGCTGAGTCCGCAAAGACTTAGCCGGAACCAAGGAAGAAACCGCCAGGAGTAAGGCAACTTTGGGCTAACCCTCATCAGTCCGCCCAAGCTATGCGGACAAGGCACCAACCTGCAAAGCCTGCAAACACTGCAGGACAACACTGCAGGACCCCCTTCAGTGACTGTCCGCACAAACAAGAGGCAGTCCGCATACCACCAGAGCAATGCCTCCAACTGCCACAAGCCCATGACCAAAGGCAGTCCGTTCGGTCAACAACGGACTTGGCGGATACTGCAGACACACTGGTCTTGTCACAGAATGTGACCAAGTACATAACCACCAAAGGCCTAGCGCGACCTCGACGGACAAAGCCCAGTCCGCCAACCATCCAAGCAGGTCGCCACACTTCTCCAGAGTTAAGGCAGAGTCCGCAAGAACCTCGCACAACTGCCCAAACAGCCAAATGCCGGACTCCACGCACCAGTCCGCCACAGCAACAGCACTGCTGTATTACCAGAGCTCGGCAAGGCCACAGCCAAACTCTAAGACCAGTCCGCAACAGCGAACACCGCGAACACGCCAATCCACAAGCCTCCCGCGGACAGGATCCAATCCGCCGGGTAACACTAGCTTGCAACACGGCCACTGAGCAAAGTACACCAGCCCGCGAACCTTTATCCACTCAGGCTGAAGTCAAAGCCAAACTCCTATCTGCAGATAACAGTCCGCCTAGGCCGCGGACTTAGTCCGCACAAGCCGCTCAGAAGAACATCCAGCTCCAACTAGACCTATCACCAGGCCGCATAACAGCAGTCCGCCCAGTCCGCCGACTATGTCCGCTCAGGCCGCCTGGTCTGCCCATCAACCACTTTCACTTCACAAATTTCAACACATCTTCTTTTGAAATAGCTTCTGAAGTTGATGGTTTAGATGTTGTAACTTCTGTCTCTACAAGATCCCATAGTCCTTGCGATATAAAGATTGTCTTCATCTACACTGCCCAGTATTCGTATAGTTCTCCATGGAATACTGGTATTGATGAAGTCAACACAGTAAAGTCAATTTTGGTTGCCATTGATCTTAACCAAAGTGCTCTGATACCAACTGTTGAAAATAATAAAAAAATATTGTTGTTTGACTTGTCAAACAACAAACTCTCTCATGCTCTTGCCTTGGTGAAATTTCAATGGCCAAAAAACGCTTTTAATATTGCTAAACAAAACGGATTACAGATAATATAACTTGTTTTTTTAAGCATAAACACTTGACTTCTATATATATTAAAAAGACAGACACTGTTCGCATCTTTTAGGTTAGGGCACGTCTCTCCCTTCTGAAGCGGCGCACCTTCATGTTGACGCCTTCTTCTTTGTTTTGCCGATTAGACCATGGCAGCCACCTTTTCGCCTTTTTACTTTTTTAATTTGCACTTCTTTATTCTGTACGGAAAGGCCTCTTGAGCTTACTCCATCCCTGCTTAGCTCAACATATTGTTGTGTTGCAGAATATGCGGCTAGCATTGAGCGACTAGATGAGTAGATTTGGTGGTTCGTCAGTGTTTCACTTGGTGTGGATTGAAAATCAAGAGGCCGTTAGAGTCAGCTCTTATGTACAGAATTCAAGTTATTTTATTTAGTTCTCTCTTACAGCCAGAACGAATGAGACTTGGCTCTTATGTACAGAATTTTTAAATACTGAGACTCGGCTCTTAGGTACAGAATTTTTAAATAATGAGACTCGGCTCTTATGTACAGAATTTTTAAATAATAAGAATATATATATATATATATAAACGGTGAGATTTAATACAATCTTCACCCTTTTCAAATGTTGTACATATTTTGCTGCGATTTGATTCGGCTCTACAATCTTCACCCTTTTCAAAGGTTGTATACATTTTGCTGCTCGAAAATCGCATACTCAGAGCACAGTGCAAAAGCTCTTTCTTCACGTTTTTTGATATGCAGTAGGACGTTTAGAGCACAGTACAAAAGCTGTTTCTTCACAGTTTTTGATATGCAAAGGACATTTTGGACTTTTCACTTTTTGATATGCAGGCGGACGTTTTGGCTCCTGCTCACCTATATAAATAAAGGGCCAGAGAGGTTAAAACATAAACTTTTTAATTTTTTGTACACCTTAACTTTACTCCCTTCAAAACAATGGAAGGATACTCGTTTAGAGTGCTCGTAACCCATTTTGATTCAACAACCACAGAGCAGCAACTACGTAACTTGTTTGAAGAATATGGGGGGGGGAATAATTAATATGGAGGTTTACTTTTCTCTCCCTAAAAATAATATATGTTTTTTTAGTTAATGCTTCTTTAATAGTCCAAATGATGTAATTTTTTATCATTGTGTCTTGTCTTGTCAACTCTGACAACCTGCCGAATAAGCTGTGCCAATTTATTATCAAAAATACAGTGATTAGGGTTTTTAAATGCTCTTAATTCTTAACATTGTTTTTTTTAAAAAAAATTTAGATGTCAGCGTCTCAAGCATTGATCGCATACAGTTCCTACGATATGGCCGCTAGGGCTTGCTGTCTGGACGGCTATATTCTGGAACACAAAAGACTAACAGTTTTGTTTCACAAAACTAAAGAAGAATGTGAGGCAGACATGAATGATAGAGGTAGTTAAATATTCGTTTTATTTTTTGGTTTGAAAAATACAGTTTTTTTTTAAATGTAGTTTGTTTGCTAATTTTTGCAGGGCATGTTATTTATCCGTCTGAGCCCCTATTACGGATGCAGAAAACCGAGCAGGATGTCAGAAATTTAGGACGTCGGGTGGAAATTTCAGAGGGCGAAATGGGAGAGATGCGTCGTGATATGGGAGAGATGCGGCATGTCGTGGAAGAGATAAAGAAACATCTCTCCCATTTCATGACGCATCTCTCCCATTTCGCCCATGGGGGTTGGAAGAGCCGGAGAGATAAGAAGCATGGGGTGATGGATTTGGAGGATGAAGGGGCGATGGCGATGATGACAAGCATGGAGTAAGGCGCTGAATTGACAAATTTTACTAATTATATATATCTATTTATATATTATTTAATATTTCCGTATTATGCCTAAATGGGTGGCCGAATATTTTTTCGAGCAGACTTGGTATTTATTATATAGACTGAACACTATGAAGAAATCAGCTCTTAATATTTAGAATGAACTATGAAGAAGAGATCAGTTCTTTTGAATTTAATCTATCTTAAATCTTAAGGTGATTCAGTCAGTCCTTAACGTTGCTTTTGCTATTTTTTAAGATTTAACTGTCGCTAACATTTTGATCAAATATCAGTCCCTAAAATTAATAACTGCAGTGTTTAATTTCTTTATTCCCGTCATGGCCCCTGCTGCCCGCGTGCTCCCGCGAAAGGTGAAGCGATTTTGGAAGGAGATGTGGATCCAGCCATCCAGGAGGCGACAACCACCGATTGTACAAGCGCCAACAATAAAGCAGATCCAGCGGCCCAGATTAATCAAGATCAATCCAACGGAAACTCAGGCGACAACCACAAAAGCACAACCGGCGTGAAGGTTCGATCACATCCGCAGTTCAACATCAACGGCACAGAACAAACCCGCCTTTCCATTCAACATCCCAGCCATCCGTTACTATTTCATATTAAATGTATTTTCCTTTTAATGTATTTTCTTTTTAAGCATAATAAAATATTGTTTTGTTCTCCGATCCTTGCTCCGGCCACCCCCTCCGCCTTCCTCCGGTTACTCATTATTTCTATCAGCGGGATCGCAACATTTTGGCGCTCTCGTTGAGAGAAAGATTCGATACCGCCGGAACTGTATGGGCGAAGGATTAAGGTTAATATCATAGATCAAGGCTGTCCTACAAGCTGAACAAGCTAATAGGGACAACCCAGATGGAATCGACACACACATTCGGCAACAAAGGATGATGACTAAGCTGGTGCAACAAAAAATCGGCATTCAGAAATCAAGACTGCCCTACAAGCTGAACAAGCTAAAATGGTGATTATCCGGCCACCTTTCAAAATCACCCTGCTTTAACCTTTCAAATGTTTGTAGACGCGCTACAAAAAAGATTCGGACCGTCACTATGCATAAAACCAGCCGAATTGTTAACAAAACGACAACTAACCACAACCGTTCCAGCATATGTGAGGGAATTTGAAAAGTTAGCCACTAAAGTGCCAGGATTAGCCCTAGATTTCATAACCGACATGTTCGTCTTTGGGTTTAAGGAGAGTATTAAGGGGATGGTAATGTTGGTCAGACCCACAGAGTTTCGCGACGCCTTCGCAATAGCGGGCATACACGAAGATCAACAGAATACCCAACGACGTAATCATTATAACCTATCAACCTCATATGAAGCCCACAAAACTACTACCAGAAATGATCAGTTCAAGTATTGCGAGTTCCATCGAACTACAGGACACACCACCGAGGACTGTGCCCGCCTGAAGGAAGAAATCGAGCGCTGGTTTGTCTGGGACTACTCGAAAGATTTTTGCAGGGACGCATACAGGACCAACAAGACCCGCCTAGGCTACCTAGAGATCAGCAGAACGTCCCGCCGGGAGCAGCGGGTGGTAGGCAGATGGTCGGAAATATTGAAAACATTGCCGGATCACCCATTTTTTCAGCTCAAATCCTCTCAATAGGCGCGCAAGGAGGCTTCCATGAATACAAGAAGTGCAGACAAGACGCCGACATTCCCGTATTCGCGAAGAGAGGGCCCCAAACAAGGCATGAGACTTGGTGCACGTTTTAAAGCTTTTTTGAAGTTCTGCACTCATGGAGGCCAATTTTGGGTGGATCTGCAGGATATACTAGTAGATGATGAAATATTTGCCTCCCCCCGACCACTTTGAGGAGTCGCCCAGGTCTCCAACCAGCAGGCCGCAGCTCGCCAAACAGGCCGCAGCTTGTCGCGAAACGGCGATTCTGGTCGTAAGACCCGGTAGCGTACCAAAAAAGGGGTCTTACATGCATCACATCGCAAGCTTTCCAAGCAGGCCGCAGCTCGCCAGGCCGCGTCTTGCCAGACCGCCGTCTCGCCAAGCAGGCCGCAGCTCGCCAGACCGCCTACTCTTTTATTCTGGGACATGCTGTGATTAATGTTATATATTTATATGTGATATGTTTTGGGGACCTGTCATTTACTGTCTTCTTTTATAAGCTTTCGCATCTTTGGTGATTCTGTGTGTCGGCAGAGTTGGCGTTTCGTAGTGTCGACCTTCCGAGAGAATGTGTCACCGCGAAATAGCGATTCTGGGCGTAAGACCCAGTAGCGTAGCAAAAAAGAGGGCTTACATGTGTCACATCGCAAGCTCTTGCTAACCAGGCGGAGGGCCTTTGAGACACCGCGCCGGAGTGTTAGCTCACGAACATCGTCCATCTGGGGCTCCACCTCCTTGGACCAAATCTCGTCACGAACCTCATTTGCAATCAAACTACGATCTCGCATGTAGTCTAATGATTCCAGGTATTCTGCAAGTCTCACAGCCTTCAACTCCGACACATGGCTATCAGAAGACAACATCTCCACTTGGGCCTTTGTCGCCCTAAGCTGAGTCTCAAGTCCGATGGCTTCCTCTTGTGCCGCCTACAACTGTGTCACCAAGCCCGAAATCTCCTCCTTCGAGTGCTTCAACATCTGGGTGGTCCTCTCCACCAGGGTTTTCTCCACCTCCAAGGCTACATGTGCATCCTCTAGCTCGGATTTCAGCTCTGACCCGGTCCGGCGAAACCGCGCAATGTACCGAGCATGTTCCTCCTTTAAGGAGGCAAGCGAGCTCGACGTCAACCAGAGCTTCTTCTGAAGAGAAAGATACCCATCTTTCAAACTCAGATAATGGTTGTTCCAGGTTACCGCAATCTGTGCCTGGGTCTCTATCTGCACAAGAAAAAGGCCAAGGTTAACACCAAATACTAAAGGAAAAATGAAGAAAAGATTCTTCACAACGTGTCAAGGCACTCACCGCATCGCTCATTGCCCTCAAGAAAGAGGACATTCGCGGGGCTGCAGCCTCCGAAGACGCTTGAGGAACTGGGGACGCGAGTATCTGCACCTCGGGGGTTGACTCAGGACAGGCATCAGAAGGAGCCGCCGCCACAGCCGTATAAAGGTCGCCAAAAGGAGCCGCCGCCGCCTAGACGAAAATATTAAAGAGACAGTTGGCTAGTTCACGGGGCTCTGAAAACCCAAGCACCGGAGAAAATTCTCGTTCCTTCCCCCTCACGCGGAGACAGCAGTCGGGCAGTGTGTCCCACGCCTCGGGAAGGTCCCATAAATTCCTGACATACCCAAACAGAGTGTTTAAATGACGACAATCTTTACGGGCCTCGAACTCCAACCAACTTTTGTTGTTGCAGACCTCCACCCGCTCGCCACCATCGGAGCGAACATCGCACCAATCTCGAAATTGGTCCAAGGAAAGCCGTCCTCCATGCTCTCGAAAAAATGCAAGCCCAAAATTCGGGCAATTCCAACCGGGATAAAGTGGGAAATTGACACCCCACAGAATTTCAAGATCTCGATCACGTCCTCATATGGGGGATAGCGGAAGCCGGATCTCAGGGAAACTTCGCAAATCGTCAACCAGCCACGAAAAGTATTCTAGAGTCGCTCCTCGGAGCGTGGAATCCTCTCCTCTAAATCAGCAGGAAACTCATATTTCTTCCTTCAAATTTCCACACCGTCGTCAGTTAAAGAGGCGAGCGCAGGCGATACTCAGTGATTCCGAATCCAGAGACGCTCCTTCGAGACCTGCACAACACAAGAAATAAAATGATTGAATGAGGTGTATGCCATAAAAATGTGAATGTGCTGTGAGAAGGATTGACCCACGCATCCATTCATCGCTGACATAAGCCGGCCTAAGCCGCCTTTGGGCCACTAAGCAAAGACAAGCGCGCAACTCTGGCAAATGCAAGAATCGCGCACGAGCTCAATAGGGAGGGACCGCACGCACCCGTACACGCACGGCCCGGTGCGCGCGCGCCTGGGCAGGCGCGTCCCAGGCACGCACGGCCTGCCCGCGCGCGCGCGCTGGCCTGAGCGCGCTCGGCCTGGGCTCGCGCGGCAAGCCACGCCCGCGGGCCGCCCCTAATGGAATAATATTATAAACTATTTTTAATCAACTTTATTTTTTTTGCGACAACTTACTTTTTCATGAACGGACAACTAAAAAGTAAGTTGCCGCAAAAGCCGAGCTTACTCATTGCCCGTAGCACGTCGTCGGCGGTGATCTTTTTCCACTGCTCGCGCCGGCACCGCTAGTTGCACACGCTGACGAAGAGGCTTATGTAGGATGAGACGCACAATTACATATTCTTGAACCTTGCAATGAAGTCCATACCATCTGCCTACTGATTTTAATTGAATTATTATAATTTTTTTAATCAACTTTAATTTTAAAATTAAATGATATAACAGGATTAATTTATGAGAAATTATTCCTTGTTTTTTAAATAAATTGGCTTTTAAATGTTTGAAAATTTTTCCTTGTTTTTATTTTATGAAGGGATTATTATTTTTCTTGTTTTTATTTCCAGTTTTTACGTTTTCTTATTATTTAGGAATTCTGTACTTAGGAGCCGAGTTTCCTTTGTTCTGGCGGTAATAGAGAACTAAAGGAATGGAATAAAATAATTTAAAGGTGGAGAAGATTATTTTTAATCTTCAACTTGTTTTTTGCTCTGTTTGAAACAAATTATGATGATAATTAAGATGTCAATTGAAAATTGATGATTGAATATAAACTTTATAAAAACAATGATGAATAATCAGTAGACTGTTTGAATAGTTTGTGCATAAGTGTTTATATAAACTTTCATTCATTCATAAAAGTCCGTTCATTTGGACATGCTTTTCTATCCACACGCGATTTTTTTCGCTCAGACACGTTTTTTTGCTTGAGTGCGAATTTTTCACACAGACGTGATTTTTTCTTCCGATAGTGATTTTTTCGTCCGGACGCGGTTTTTTCTCCTGCACGTGGTTTTTTCACCTGGGCGCGGATTTTTCGCCCCGACGTGTTTTTTTTGCCCGGGCGCGAACTTCTCACGCGGGATCGAATTTGTCGCCCGGGCGCAAATTTTTCGCCCCAACGCGATTTTTCGCTTGGGCGCGGTTATTCCACCAGGCGTGATTTTTTGCACGGAAGCGTTTTTTTTGCCCGGACACGAATTTTTCGCCCGAATGCGAATTTTTATCTCTCTGATTTTGCCTCTTAGTATGTTATCAGAGAATAGGGATATTAATCGCTTTTGAGTAATTAGTTTTTTGATAATACATTATTCATGATGAATAAGAATACAGGGACACATACCGGCACGAGGAAA
This sequence comes from Platanthera guangdongensis, assembly GCA_039583875.1. NCBI lineage: Eukaryota > Viridiplantae > Streptophyta > Magnoliopsida > Asparagales > Orchidaceae > Platanthera > Platanthera guangdongensis. The sequence continues at coordinate 2,884,004 of CM077153.1, read as the reverse complement.
CGGAGAATTCCATGAATTCAAGAAACTTTATATATATGTTTTTTCTAAGGCTACGTTTAGAAGGACTTAATTTTTACCGGTTAAGTGGTTACGACCGCATGATCCGGTTCATTAGGTCGTAACCGCTTGACCGGTAAAAATAAGCCTCCCCCCTCCCCCCAAATGGAACCTAAGTCTGCATAATTCAGATTCATCGGAAATGTTTCTCGTTACTCAATTGCTAGAAGGAATTTTCAACTACATTAAATGCATGGTGTCCTTCCATGGAAATTGTGTTTTCCTGCAAACAAAAGTAAGGTTTTGTTACATGTGTTGTACCAAAAATAGTTGAAGAAGATAGGTAGTTCAATTCTTCACGGCAACACAGCTGCTCTTATGTGGCAAAATTTGCAGCGCATGTTTTCTACTGCCACATGTTCCATGATTTTATAGTCTCATGAAGGCAATCTCTTCTTATAATCAAAGTGAAATTAAAATTGAATCTTATTTCTCACTGTTCATAGACTTGCCGGTGGAAGGGTGGATGGTGGTTTTAACCATCCATCGAGGAAGGGTGGATGGTGGGACGATGTGTCAGGACGGTAAAAAGCCGGTGGCCTGCAGTGAGGGTGGATGGTGGAACAATGGCCTGCTATTATAACAATGGGAAATATATATATATATATATATATATATATATATATATATATATATATATATATATATATATATATATATATATATATATATATATATATATATATATATATATATATATATATACACACACGAGTGACAGGCACGGGCCTACAGCCCGATGGCCACGCGCCACAGTACTCGACCGCCGACGGCGGGCTTCGCCCGACCCCTGCGGGCGTCACCCGCCCCCTGCGGGCGTCGCCCGCCCCCAGCGGGATTTAAAAAGTTTAATATTGTGCCCGCCCCGCAAAAATATTTAAAAGATATAATATTTAATTATATTTAAAAATATATTTTAAAATGTAATATTTAATTATATTTTTTTAATATTTTTTAAATATTTTTAAAATATAATATTTAATTATATTTTAAAAGTATTTAAAATATATAATATTTAAAATATTTTAAAATTATTTTAAAAAACTTTTGCGGGATTAAATCCCGCCTAAACTTAGGCGGGATTTATCCCGCCTGTTTAGGCGGGATTAAGGGTCTGTTTGGGACAGCTCTGGCGGGATTGAAATCCCGCCTTATACTTAGGCGAGATTTATCCCGCCTTCTTAGGCGAGATTAATCCTGACTAAGTAATCCTGCCTGGGGATTAATCCCAGGCGGGATTTAGTCTCACATCGGCAGTTCGGTGGGATGTTTCGGCCTTATATAGGTTGATCTCTTTTGGATGATAAGTTGGTGTGCTGGGCTGGCGGGTGGGCCTAAATTGGCTGGGCTGTGGGTTTTGTCTGGCGGGTGGGCGTGCAGGCCGAAACTTGATGGGCTAACATTTGCAGGATTTTAGGCTTGATTTTGGGCTGAGCTGATGGGTTGTAGGGTGCCCTATAAAAATATAAATTTGAGAGACCCTATATAGGTTTAAGAGACCTAAGAAAAAATATGAACGGTCCTGATTCATTGTTGCGATCAACGGTTGCGGTCAAATGTTTGGTATATATTCAACGGTCGTGATTAATCCAATGTCTCTTTTACGTTGCCATGAACATGTAATTGATACTTCTTTTTAATGTAGTAAATATATATATATATATATATATATATATATATATACGAGTGACAGACATGGGCCTCCGGCCCTCGTGCCCAACGCGACAGTACCCAGTCGCGGCGGGCTTTGCCCGCCCCCGATTGGCTTCGCGCTTATGGTCATGGTCGACAGTATCCGACCGGCGACGACGGGTTTCTCCTGCCCCATAAAGGCGTGTTTCGCCGCAACATATACATATGAGTACTCAAAATGACAGTAGAAAAATATACATAAATATTATAAATTTTATTTTGTAAAACAAAAAAATATTCATTTTGACTTTAATAAAGTTGATTGATTTAATGTCATCACCTCGAAAATACCACTGATATGCCTAATGACAACCTTCCTTGAATAGACCGCTGACATGTCTAATGACAACCTACCGTGGTAGGTGTAGGAGCTTTACTAAAAAACTTTTTGAATTTAAATGGATTTTCATCATTACTTCTAGTTTTTTGATAGTGTAATTGCTTAAATGGACATTGTATTTTAATTTATTTGAAATATATTATAATATATGTCAAATCATTAAAATATAAAAATGAGGGCGTAATTGATATTTTTGAATGTTTCACCAAAAATAACTTTTCCCTTATAATAGTGAAAGATATATAACTCAACTTTATCATCCGCCCTGTACTTAATTAATTATAACAATGGGATATATAAAAAAAATTGAGTTAATTAAGAAAACTCTCAGTAGGTGTCCGCCCTTTTAGGCCCCCCTGCTTCCTAGATCCCTGCCGATTTCATGTTGGACCCCCTGAATGGGCAAATTATTGGGTCCGACTCCCGGTTCCAAATCTGGATCCGGGAGCTCGGATCTACCGTTAAAAGGCATGTGGGGCCCACGCATTTTGGGAGTGTGACATGCATTTTTGCGCGGGGCCCATGCATTCTCGTTTTCTATTGGTTCCGGTTCCATCCGGAATCCCGGACCCAAAAATTCCACCCCTGAATGCTATGTTGGAGCCCCTCGATGAGGTTTCTCATCTCATCAACCGCGTTCTCCACGTTTTTGATGCGATGCACCACAATGCCGATAGTCTTCTCAGCATTATACATTTGTCTCTGCCGCACGGGCCCCGAGGAGTAAATGACTCGGGCTATAGTATCCTTGTGCATGAAGGCAAATATTTTTTTGCCTTCCAATATATGGCCGTTCATGTCCCTGCAAGCATTCATCACGGACTCAAGGGAGGCAAATGCAATTATAGCTTGGGGATATTGGTCTGTTTGATGGATCTACAAAAAAAACAAGGTAATAATAAGAGCTAATTTGGTTAATAAATAAAATGAAATTATTATTATTATTTATGCTATTATTGCTTTGTTTGAAATGAATAGAGAAATTAATTTTTATGTATTTGCTTTTTCTTTGTGATTTTTTTAAAGATTGGTGGTATGTTAATAATTTGGTTGTGAAAATATAATTTTTAGGGGGTGCTAATATAATATGATGGTTAATAGTATATTAAAATTTTGGAATTTTAATATAAAAAGGAGCCGAATTAAATGCTATTGGTACTTTGGCTCTGTTTGGGACAGCTTATGCTGATGAATAATCTCTACTTAAAACGCAAAAACAGTTTTTCAGCTGTTTGTTTGTGCAATTTATAGAAAATCACTTATTTTAAAATGAATGATAAGCTGATTTTTCATAAGCTATCCGGGTTCAGCTTATGACTTCTCATAAGCGCTTATCCCTTAAAATAACTCAAAGTTGATTTTTTTGTCCGGGCGTGATTTTTTCGCAAGGGTGACATTTTTTCATAAGCTGATTTTTCATAAGAGATTTTTTTCATAAGATGATTTTAAAATGTCAGCTTATTTTGACATTTTTTTCATAAGCTGATTTTTTCGCAAGGGCTTCTCATAAGCTGATTTTTCATAAGAAAAAATCACGTCACTGTGAAAAATTCGCACTCATGCAAAAAAAATTGTCTGAATGAAAATCGCGTTCGAACGGAAAAAAACGTGTCCAAATGAAAGAACTTTTACGAATGAATAAAATTTTAGATAAGCACTTATGGACAAACTATCCAAACAATGTACTGCTTATTCATCATTGTTTTTTATAAAATCTCTTTCAAAACATCAATTTTCAATAAGCAGCTTATTCATCATCATAAGTTGTCCCAAACAAACCTTTGTTTGAAATGAAGGGAATTTTGCTGTGAGAACGAAAATCACATACCTCAATCTTCAATATTTTCCCGTAAGGAATGAACATTTCTCGCAACATGTGGTCTGAGGAATGATCTGGATGGAGGCCGCCTACTATGAGTTTTAACGAGTAAGCATCCATGGCAAAGTTGTGAGGAGCTGTGAAACGCCAAGAGTTCAGTATTTCAAACTTTTTTTTTCAGGACAGAGTTTATATATATACTTATAATATTCTAAAAAAAAGAATATGAACGGCAATAAAATTCATGAAATTAAAAAATTATTAAAAAAATTGTGGCCAGATCTTTTTCACCTACAAAAATGAAGAACCAAAGAAGTTTCTGGTGATCCTCTTTGCCTATAAGAATGGACAATTAAAAGTTTCTCAACGGTGATCCATAGAATCTCCCTGGCCGGCTTCATCCGCCATGCATGCATGAGGATCCAACACGTGTAACAACAACAGTAGGAGCATATATATATATATATATATATATATACGAGTGACAGGCACGGGCCTTCGGCCCGGGGGACATTCGGTGTGGGTGCGACATTTATCGTGGGTGCGACAATTGTCGTGGGCACGACAATTGTCGTGGGAGCAACATTCGTCGTGGGTGCAACATTTGTCGTGGATGCGACATTTGTCGTGGGTGCGACATTTGTCGTGTGTGCGACATTTGTCGTGGGTACGACAAATGTCGTGGGTACGATATATTTCGTGGGAGCAACATTCGTTATGGTTGCGACATTTGTCGTGATTGCGACATTTGTCATGAGAGCGACATTCAGCGCGGAAGCGACATTTAGCATGGGTGCGACATAATGTCGTGGGTGCGACATATGTCGTGGGTGCGACATATGTCGTGGGTGCGACATCTGTCGTGGGTGCGACATCTGTCGTGGGTGCGACATCTATCGTGGGTGCGACATTTGTCGTGGGTATGACAAATGTCATTGGTACGATAAATGTCGTGGTAACAACATTTGTTGTGGTTGCGACATTTGTCGTGGTTGCGACATTTATCATGGGAGCGACATTCAACATGAGAGCGACATTCAGCGTGGGTGTGACATAATGTTGTGGGTGCGACATTTGTCGTGAGTGCGACATTTGCCGTGGGTGCGACATTTGTCGTGGGGCGACATTTGCCGTGGGTGCGACATTTGTCGTGGGGCGACATATGTCGTGGGTGCTACAGTTGTAGTGGGGGCGTCAGTTGTCGGGGGTGCGTCATTTGTCATGGGTGCGACACTTGTCGTGGTTGCGACACTTGCCGTGGTTGCGACACTTACCGTGGTTGCGACACTTGTCGTGGTTGGAACATTTATCGCAGGGAGAAACATTTGTCGTGAGGGGAGACATATTTGTTGATGGCAACATTTGTCGTGGATTAGAGATCTTCAAAAAGTCAAAAGTGGAAGTAAAACATGAAAAAATATATGTGCAAAAACTTAATAATTTGAAAAATGAAAAAAAAATTAATGTTTATACACTCAATTTGCCGAACAATAATAGATTAGTCAAAACAAAAACAATTGGCAAAATTAACAATTATAGGACAAACTCTCATGTTCATTTGAACTCTGCCGTCGACCTCGGCATACTGGAACATTCATTTTTTTCTTCGCATGTCATATCCTTCTTTGACTTTGCATAGTGCTTCACCGTTGAGTCTATGTAGCCTGGAAAAGAAAATAATTTTTTAGTTATAGCATACAAAATATAATACTTTCTAATCTGATATACGCATGTGAAATGTAATGAACTAAACTGTTGTTTGGTTCCAGTTGAAGTCATACCGTACTTGTTGTCGTCGTCGGGTCAACCCGATCAAAAATCTCCTTGAAAACGGCGTTCTTCGTGTACACACCCTCATGACCTTCGATAGCATAGTTTTTCACTAAAACTTTTGTGGATTGTGCTGAAACTCCTCTTGATAAAACAATGTACAATTGGTCATGACTGAAGACGTGATTTGGAAGATAGATTCCGACATTTCCAATTGTTTGGCCCTGAGACTTGTTAATTGTTAATGCGAAACTCAATCTGACAGGAAATTGTTTCCTCATTACTTCGAATGGCATCTTGTAATCTTCTGCGCTTTTTAGTGGTATGCGTGGAATGAAGACTCTGAGACCCTTGAAATGTCCTACCAATATAGTTGCTTCAATGATATTTCTTTCAAATCTGCGACATATAAGTCTTGTGTCGTTGCATAATCCAATTTTGGGATCTATATTTCGGGGAAGCATAATTGGACAGCCACGCTTCAATGTTAGTTTGTGTGTTGGTAGATTACCTGGATTAATAGAATTTAAAAATTCCGGGAGATATAAGTTATGGTTATCATCTGAAACTGAGTCATAAGAGTAATAAGTTTTGCTATTCTCCGGAAACATTTCCATGCATTTTTCATTCAACTTGTTAACATCTTCATTTAATGGAGTTATTAGAGCTCTTGTCTCCATATACTCAGCATCGGTACTGTTGACATCATAAGTTTGCATATTTGGAAAAATAAAATTAATTAGATCATCGATTGATTGCTCCCCCTCCCAAGGCATAACAATTGAGTCAAGAAGGCGTATCATGTCATTTTCTATTGTTGGCTCCACGCCATTTCCGACCCTTAGCAAGAATTCCGCAAATTCGATGTCGTTGCGTGCTCTCATATTTTCTTTTAGTGTAAGTATTTTGACACCCGACCATAAGTAAGATTCTACGATGCTTGAGCGTATTATTTCCAATCTTGTGCCATTCACAACAACGGGTGTCACCTGTCTGAAATCTCCTCCCATTATAAGGACCTTCCCACCAAAAGGTTTGTTCATATCCAGTACATCTTGCAATGTACGGTCTAGTATTTCAAATGTTTTCCTGTTAGCCATTGGTGGCTCGTCCCAAATAATTGCTGATGAAAGTTCAACTAATTTTCGCAGATCGGACTGTTTACTGATCCCGCAATTTAGTACATTCTCAAGCTTAATAGGTATTTGAACCTGGAGTGAGCTGTACAGCCGCCTGGGAGCAAATTTGCTGCTATTCCGGAGGTTGCAGTTGCAATTACAATACGACCTTCGTTACGGAAAGTTGTTAATATAGATCGATAAAGGAACGTTTTACCCGTTCCTTCAGGGCCGTCAACGAAGAAAATTCCTCCATTTCCTTCTCTTATGCAAGTGCATATAGTGTTGTACGCTTCTTGTTGTCCATGATTTAGTTGCGATGTTGAATTCAGATCAACAGACGATATTGGACTTGAAAATTCATTGTCAATCAAACCTGGCATGTCTACTGAGTATTGTATGATATCGCTTAATCTTGACAAGTCAAAATCTTTCGTGCTTTTATTATATTGCTCAAAGATATTATTTAAATCACAAAGTAATTTGTTCATTAAGAAAGTACTATTTGAAGTGCTTGTGTTACTGTAATCTTCGATCATTGCAGCATGATTTTCATCCCATAGAGTTCTTACTCCAGTTGGTTGACAGTACAATAATATTGTTGCAAATAATCTTCGTAGTGCCCCGAGCATCCAGAAATTTCTGGCTTCAGCTAGACATTCTCTAATGTTATTATCTTCTTCAAGTAGACCTTGTTTTTCAGCAGCTTCCTTAAAGGTGGTGTAACGAATACCATGGACGGTATATAGGTAATTAAATGATGTTGGTGCTGGAATATGATTAAGCAAAAGTCGTAAATAGAAGCGCTCACCCTCGGTTGGCGATACAGCGTACATACGACCTACTACCGTTCGATTTCGAACTCTTCTTATCCATTTTTTTGAAGGTGTTAGCCACCTGTAGTGTTTTGCAAAGTCAACATATAAGTAGCGTACATTTTCTAATCTGTTGTTGTATATTCTGAAGAATTCTGTTAGCATTGTGCATGAATTCCGTTCATTAGCCAGTACATCAGTGATAGATTGATTGTTTCGAAATTGAACCTGATGTTGATCTGGTAGATGTATTTGCAACCGAACTACAGAAGGGAATGTTTGGTACATATGGAACTTGAAAAGCTTCCATGATGCCTCAGGCGCACAAATCCAACGACTGTCAACGTATTTACTAACCTCATCATAGTTTGGTCCCGGACGGACCTCGAATGCTACCCAGTCAGGACCCTTGTACACATACTTATACAAATATTTGATACTCTTGATGCTGCTACATATTTCCACATTGATGTGACAATCGTATTTAAGTAGAAGCCATGGGTTGTATGGAACAACCCATCCATTGTCAGCCGTAAAATCTCCCTCTCTTCCAAGAGGAATTGCTCTATTGTCATCACGACGACGGTATAGTGGATAAGAATCCAAACCGTGTGTAGTGGCTTGCACGAACGGTTTTGGAAACCCTTTCTTGCATACATTATTTTTCATGCACTGTGCATTTGGTCTTAAGCAGTCGCATGGTCCGTGCAACATATGTCTAAGCACTGCATTGTATAAATCTGGTTCTTCTGCTTGTATTGGTATTTCGGCTCTGACGACACAATCATAATCATCAGAACTACTTAGCTTATCATGTTCACTGAAAATAAATAGCATATGTGCATGCGGTAGACCTCTTTTTTGAAACTCTACGACGTGAACGTGTGCTACAACTCTACCCAGGACGCCCTTATGAAAGATATCGTCCTTTAGACATTGCAATTTGGCATGAAATATTCTTGAGATTAAATCAGGTCGATCTTATGGCGTTTGTCCAGGATGAAGCTCATTTGTTATCTCTGGCCACGAAGGATTGCAAGTCATTGTTAAGAAAATATCTGGCCTTCCAAAATTACGTACAACTGCCATAGCATCTTGGTATCGCTGGAACATGTCTCTTGGGCTTCCAATAAAAGAAGATGACAAAATTGTCCTACGACCGACATTACCTGTAGAGAGGTAATGTAATTGTCAAAAAGATGATAGATCTGTTGAAGTTTAAAATGCTTTACATTCGGTGTGGAATGTATGTACCTGCATCATTTTCACCGCTTTGTAAGCAATCTTGTAATCCTTGATATAGCTCGGCTCTTACATCGCTCTGATGCGATCTAATCCACCGTAGTTTTTGCGCCTCTATTTTTATGTACATATCGACAATGTACTGTTGTAGTAGATGACCTGCGTAGTGAAGTATGGAACTTTCGTTTGCACGGACCTACAATAATATTGTACAAATTAGTAAATATTCAGTAATATTATTGTTTTATGCGTAAGTAAGGGCAATTGTGAAAGTACCTGTAGTAGGTAGGAGTAATAGTCGCAACAGCTTGTTTTGTCTACACGATCTAATAGTTCATCGTCATGCCAGCCGTATGTCCCATGAGGAAATAACAAAGGATACTGTATAGGGTCATAGTAGCCAGAATATTCTTTTACAGGTAGCAGTTCTCCAGAATATGTTTGGACAATTATATCTCTATCATTTGCTTCCATGAAATCATCTGCATTGACTAATATGGCTGCAACTTGTGATGTCGTTGGAAGAGAGTACTGACGTTGTATTGAAGGCATTTCTTTAATTAGAAGTCTACACCAGTGGAGATCTGAGTGTCTTGCTAGCTGACGCAAGGTTTGGACGAATGGATTTATCGCATCTAATATGTTGGAGATCTTTTCAATCGTTTCTAGGGTGAGGCCCGGACTCTCGTTCAACCTATTCTCCATTTCGTGTTCGGTATCATAGATGAACAGTTGCAGAAAACGTGGTCTAGTACCATATTCTGGCAGTAAAGATCCAATTCTATGATATATTGAACCGTGTGCTCTGAAAGTGTAGATACCCTGATTGAATGCTGACATGTTTTCATAAAATGTCACTCCCATTGAAGTGAATGAGAAGACATGGTTGTATGAACGTATATTCTGTCTGAAGTTACGTCCTTCTATAGTTTGTGACGTGAAGAGTTCCAGAAGCTCGAGTGGTACAGGAATATCTGGTACATGAACCAAGCCTCCTTTGCAACATAGTGTAGTAGTTTCATTATGAAAAAGCTTAGCGCGACAATGAAGGCAATTAGTCGTGGTGCGTGGAGTTATCGGGGACACATTTATTGCTGGATAACAGTTTCTTGCACTCAAATGTCTAGTTGAACCTTGATTATGAGCATTTTCTGTGTGATAGTAAGAGATGATTGTTAGTTACACATTCTTAATTAAACTTACTTGTATGGTTGTTGTGCCCGTGTTTAGATGAAGTCTTATCATGTGTTGCGTACAATTGATCCCCAGGTTCCATTTCTTCAGCGTAATCTGACATACTTGTTGTGGCATTTTGGTCTTCGACGGGGGTATTATGGCGTTGTTGAGCATTAATTGCATCACGTTGTTGTTGAGCTGATGTGTATATTGTCGGCCTTCCTCTGTGTCGAGCTGGTCGCGGTGTTGCAATGATTGTTTCCCCCGCAATTGTTGGTTCATGTCGGTAATAGTAGAGGTATGTATTGGTGGCCGCCCTCTTCGCCGAGTTGTTCTGGGAGGTATAACCAAGGCCTCTGACATAGAGGATTCACTTACCGATGCTGATGCGTCGTTCTCCGTAGCAAGGTTTGATGATGTGAGGTTCTCGATGGAGGCATTGCTGCGTTGTTGGCGTTGACGGTTTTCCCTTTGTCGAGCATTTATTGCACCACGTCGTTGTTGAGGTGACATGTAAATTGGTGGTCTTCCTCTCTGTCGAGATGGACGCGGGGCTGAAGGTGTTGGTACTTGATTTGCTTCGTTTGTTATGTTTTTCTCAGTTGTCGCGGAATGTATTGGATATTGTGGATATTGGCTTGGATTGCCCACAACGTGTTTGTTTGTCGCTAACATTCTAAATGAGTTGAAATTTCCTAAACTGATGCAAATCAATCAAAAATCTCAGTTAAAAAATCTATTTTTTAGTTGAACTGTAATCAAATCCGCTTCTAAATCTATAAAACGGAAATCAAATCCGCTCCTATTTGTTTATCAAATCGGAAAATATTCTGAAATCAAAATTGCATTGGGTACAGAAATTGAAACTGTATTTATGAAACCTGATTTGAAAAAATGAAATCTACAACTGATATTATTAAAAACGGAAATCATTACAAAAATAGATTAAAAAAATTAGTGTACAATGCTTTTAATAAGTTGTAAATCACATTTTAATATATAGAGTCCATTAAATCCAACTCAGGAAATGCATGCCTCATTTTAGTTATGGTTAAACTAATAATAACAAATAATAAATTAACGCACTTCCAGGATGAACCTAAGATAAAAAAGCATGTAAGAAATGTTGAAAATGCAGGCATCTCGATAATGGAACATAAATCTCAACTACAAAATCCATACCTTATTTAATATTGAAGAAATGGTGTTTGTTTGTGAGAAAAATCTGATTGCAACCTTGCTAGACCATAAATTGGGCGCACACAAAATCTGCATATAAAATATTTCCAACAGATCTAAATGCTTTAAATTCACAACTATAAGTATTGAACCTGTGAGAATATCATGCTTTTAATTTTCTTCTTAAGTAGGTTTGTGCTTTGCATGTAATGGAGAAATAGGATGAAAATCACCTGCTTGTGACTGAGAAGATGTAACACCTCCCCTGTAATGGACGTATAATATGGGTCCGGCCGGGGCCCCACAACATACGAACGCCACAGCTTTAGTATTAACAGTTGATATAGCTACCCACACTCAAAACACTTGCACAACACAGCGGAAAACCAAGCACAACTAGAAGTTATCCACTAACCAAAAAAGTAAACAAATGGCCTTAAGGCCTTACAGCAAATGTCCAAAAGTAAACAGTACATCAAACATGAATGTGCTCAGCACTCCTAATCTACCTCGGCATGCAAGCCGGACAAAATAGTCTCGAGCATACATCAATCAAAAGTAGTGCTACCAAAAGAGAAAACACTTCATGGGCTTAGGCCTTTTTGGCCGGCGTGCTAGCTCCTGCGTGCGATCCTTGCCCTGTAAAAATTATTAGTAACGTGGGTCAGCAAAGGCTGACCTCAAACTGTGTAACAACACATCTCCTCCCGGCCGCCCCTAACGGACCCCGGGGAACCCTCCAACCTGCAAGTCAGCACTTCATATGCAATATAAATTTCTATAACTAGAAAAACATTAAAACAGGTTTGGATGTCTCAATCAACAAACATGTTCTCTACTGGTTGAGCATATAAAGAAAGGGCCTACTATGCAACATGAATGCAACACCCGGGCTTCACCCAAGGTACCCTACAGCGTATGCATCTAGCACAACATCACATCATTTGGGTACTCACATTTCCCCAATTGGCATAAAGCCGCAAACATTGAGGGAGACACAACTCCCTCACACGGCGCACAGGCCGCCACATGGAATTCTTGCCAAGGCCCCACCCGCTCGTGGGCTTAGCCCCGGGCTTGCCTGCAAGTTCTGACGTCTCATGTCAGGATTCCAACAAACACCGACCGACCGATTCTAAGAAGCCTTGCTGGACCCCACCCGCTCGTGGCCTCTTTGCCCGGGCTTGCCCCAAGCTTGGCATTCTCGTCAGTCTCACAGAAGGGGACTAGTCTCGCCGGGACACTCTCCACACATGACGCACATGTCACGGGATAGCCAGCCGACCACGGAGACATAGCCACGCCTTGGCACAACACAAACCAAGACTGAAACACATCGCAATCCCTCTTTGTACTGCAGCGTTCCCGCGCACCAAGGAAAACATCTCCAACTCGTGCGGAGCTAACCTTGTCCACCAAGGAAACCATCTCCATTCTCATACGGAGCTAACCTTGTCCCTCAAGGAAACCATCTACCGCCACGAGGAGCTAACCTTGTCCGGGTTTGACTACATGTACCCTTTTCAAGCAAACGGGACAATCACCACCACAACACAAACGGCATCTTGCCGCAACGGAAATCTCTACGAATCCCTAAGTTCGTATGCAACATCACCGAGTCGGACTAACGGTCGCGACTACGGCTTCACCCACCATGCCTAATCCACTAGCGAAGCGGATCTCTAATGCAAAATATGTCGGGGACGGACTCAATCAACCCGGAAGTTCCTCTTGAAACTTGGCAAACCAAACCCCTCTCATTTGAGAGTTCGGTGCCCAGAAATTTGGGAGAAAGAAAACTAAATGATGCTAATACATGCATCCTAAGGACCGAGAGGAGAGATGTCATTACCTTCCGACTCCTCTTCCTTGCCATGACAAAAATGGCCGGTTGGAAATCTTCGCAGCGGTCTAAGCTTCCCGGATCCGGACTCGGCTCGCGATTTGGAGCACCGAAACCCTTCCTACAGCCCAAGAGTTCTTCTTCTTCCTCCTTGCTCTAGTTTCTCTCAAGAACTAAGAAAGAGAGGACTTGAAAAAGAATGAGGATCTGCAACCCTAAATTCGGACTTAACTTCCTAGGAGATGGCCTGAACCGTCAGATCCCAAAACCAGAAAAAGACTGGCTGCGATTTGCCTGGAAAATAAAAGACCTGGGCCGAACACGGCCTGGCACACGCCCGTGTCCAGGGCCGTGTGCCTCATTCGCCATCTCAAATCGACGCGCCTGGAATCAGACACGGGCATTCGAGACGCCCGTGTTCAATCCGACACGCCCGTGTCCCCAGCGACACGGCCGTGTGGCCTGCCGTGTGTCTCCAACGACACGGCCTCAACACCAACCCGAGAGGTGACACGGCCTGGGACACGCCCGTGTCCCAAGCCGTGTGCCAAGTCTCGACACCCGTCGACAGGCTTTGTGTCGACACCGCGGAAAAACGTCGAGCGAAGATCGTCGACCAAACGGGACACGCCCTGTGACACGCCCGTGTCACAGGCCGTGTGCCCCAGTCTCGACACAATGTCGAGCAAAAGTGTCGACACTTGGGCCGAGTGTCGACACGGCCTCGACACGCCCTGCGACACGCCCGTGTCGCAGGCCGTGTGCCTCACTCTCGACACTTTGTCGAGCGAAAGTGTCGACACTTGGACCGAGTGTCGACACGGCCTCGACACGCCCTGCGACACGCCCGTGTCGCAGGCCGTGTGCCTCACTCTCGACACTTTGTCGAGCGAAAGTGTCGACACTTGGACCGAGTGTCGACACGGCCTCGACACGCCCTGCGACACGCCCGTGTCGCAGGCCGTGTGCCTCCTGCCAGAACCCAAAAATTTTTCAGAACTGCAGACTGAACCTCTTGCAAAAATCTGGGGTGTTACAACTCTCCCCCACTTAACAGAATTTCGTCCCGAAATTTCAAAACAAAAGAGGTACAAAAACTTAAATTGTACCTGACGAAAATAGTTCTGGATAGTCTTCTAGCATGGCCTGTTCTCGCTCCCAAGAGAACTCCTCACGACCGCAGTTGTCCCAACGAACTTTCACAAGTTTAACTTCTTTATTCCGCAACTGCCGAATCTCCGAATCTTCTATAGCGATTGGAAGGACTCGCGTCCTCAAGTCTTCCTCAATCGGCACCAAAGCCGGCTCAATCACCACGCTAGCCTCCACCAAGACTTTCCTCAACACGGAGACGTGGAAGACGTCATGTAATCCACTCAAATCTGCGGACAATGCCAACCGATAGGCTGCTTCTCCTACCCGCTCAACAATTTCAAAAGGCCCCAAAAACCTTGGACTCAACTTCTTGAGTCGGCGAACCCGTGAGACGCCTTTGAACGGCTTGACCTTCAGATAAACCCAATCACCAACTGCAAATTCCAACTTCCGGTGACGAGCATTAAAATATTTCGCTTGCCTGTCTTGTGCCACCTTCAAACGCTCTTGGATGGTCCGTACCATCTCACAAGCGTCAACTACCGCACCCTTTCCCAAAAGTTTGGTGTCTCCCGCCTCTGCCCAAGACATTGGCGTTCGACACCGCCTCCCATACAAAGCTTCGTATGGCGCCATCTTTATACTAGCTTGAAAACTGTTGTTGTACGCAAATTCTACCATGAAGAGGTGATCCTCCCACCTCTTGCCAAAATCAAGAACGCACATCCTCAACATGTCCTCCATAGTACGGTTCGTTCTCTCCGTTTGCCCATCAGTTTGAGGATGGAACGCCGTACTAAACTTTAGCTTCGTGCCCAAGCTCTTCTGAACCAATCTCCAGTCCTTGGACGTAAACCGTCCATCTCGATCACTGACTATGCTCTTAGGAATTCCGTGCAGACGCACAATGTTGCGAACATACAACTCCACCGACTTCTCCACGCTGTCCTCTTTCCGATTTGGGATGAAGTGAGCCACCTTGGTTAGGCGATCCACGATCACCCAAATAGCATCATTCCCATGCTGCGATCTAGGCAACCCATGCACAAAGTCCATGGAGATGTCCTCAAATTTCCATTCAGGAATTGGAAGGGGCTTCAGGAACCCGCCCGGTTTCTGACATTCGGCCTTCACCAAGGCACATGTTTGGCAACGACTCACATACAAAGCCACATCTCGCTTCAACCCCGGCCACCAAAAGGATTTCTTCATATCCAAGTACATCTTTGTACTGCCCGGGTGAATGGAGTACTTTGAGAAGTGAGCCTCAAACATCAACTCCTCACGGAGATTGCCAAACTGCGGTACACAAACCCTTCCATCCTTTCTTAAGATTCCTCCGATCATCTCCCAGGTGCTGCTCTCGCCCGTTTGAGCCTCCAACACAAAAGGTTGAAACTCCACATCTAATCGAGTCGCTTCCCGAATACAATCGGACAAGTCGTTTTGCACTTCAATCCAGTTCAACCGAGCCACGCTAGACTCGCCTCTCGCAACACATTCCAATCCAAGGGACTCCCATTTCCGTACCAACCGCTCATCATGAGCTTCGATCCAATTTCCTTGCCCCGAGTACTTTCTACTCAACGCATCCGCCACCACATTGGCTTTACCCGGCGTGTACTGAATCGCCACTTCGTAGTCTCCAAGAAACTCAACCCATCTGCGTTGCCGCATGTTCAAGTCCTTTTGATCCAAGAGATACTTCAGGCTTTTATGGTCCGTGAAGATCTCCACCCTTGCGCCATAAACATAATGCCGCCAAATTTTCAGTGCGAAGATTACCGCCGCCAGCTCCAAATCATGGACGGGGTAATTCCTCTCATGTGGTTTCAGCTGTCTAGACCCAAAAGCTATCACCTTCCCATGTTGCACCAAAACGCAACCCAAACCGCATCCCGATGCGTCACTGAAAATTTGAAATCCATCGGTCCCTTGCGATAAACTCAGGATCGGAGCCATCATAAGCCTCTCCTTCAGGGCCTCGAATGCTTGACCGCACTCTTGCGTCCACACAAATTTATGGTCTTTGCGAGTGAGAGAGGTGAGGGGTAGAGCTAACTTCGAGAAATTCTCCACGGATCTCCTATAATACCCGGCTAGTCCAAGAAAACTTCGGACTTCCGCCACGGTCCTCAACACCGGCCAATCTCTGATGGCCTCCACTTTCGCTGGATCCACTGCCACCCCATCACCACTAATCACGTGGCCCAAAAATGCCACCTTCTCCAATCAGAACTCGCATTTGGAGAATTTTGCATACAACTCATTCTCCCTCAACACTTGCAAAACCATTCTTAAGTGGGTCTCATGCTCCACTTGCGATTTAGAATACACCAAAATATCATCAATGAAAACAACCACAAAAGAATCCAAGTATTCCCGGAATACCCGATTCATCAGATCCATGAACACCGATGGTGCGTTCGTCAACCCGAACGGCATCACCGTAAACTCAAAGTGTCCATACCTTGTACCAAAGGCAGTTTTGGGTATGTCCTCATCTCGAATTCGTAGTTGATAGTATCCCGACTTCAAGTCCAACTTCGAATATACCACTGACCCCACCAATTGGTCAAACAAATCGTCTATCCGAGGGATCAGATACTTATTCTTGACGGTCAACTTATTGAGCTCTCGGTAGTCTATGCACAGGCGCATGCTACCGTCCTTCTTCTTTACGAACAACACCGGTGCGCTCCACGGTGAGGAACTGGGCCTAATGTACCCCTGCTCCAACAGTTCCTGCAACTGTACCTTAAGTTCCGCCAACTCCTTTGGTGTCATCCTAAAGGGAGGACGCGACACCGGTCTAGCCTCCGGCACTAGCTCGATCGAAAAGTCGATCTCCCGCCGAGGAGGCGCTCCAGGAAGTTCATCCGGAAATACATCCTTGAACTCTGCCACCACAGGCACTTCCTCAATAGACAGTTGGGAGAGACGAACCTCCAATAACGCTACCAGCGCTACACCACCCTGGTTAACCGCCCGCACCAGCTGCATGGCCGATATCAGGGAACAGGCCACTCCACCAAGGCCCTCAAACTTGACTTCTGTTTGCCCTTTACTCCTTAAGGTCACCACCTTAGAAAGGCAATCAATACTGGCGCGCTGCTCTGCAAGCCAGTCCATGCCCAAAATGACATCGAACTCTACTAATGGTAACACTGCCGCTTCCAGAGCGAAGACAACTCCGTCAAGCTCCCAACAAATGCGCCCTTTAGCCCCAGTGGTCATAGATGACCCATTGGGCATGCGCACTTTCAGCTCTGCTCCCGACGAGAAAGACTCAACTCCTATTCTCCGGGTGAAGCTCTCCGCAAGAAAGGAGTGCGATGCTCCTGTATCAAACAATACCCTAGCGGGGTATCCGGAAACTAACACGAAGCCTACAACATAGACATTACACAAAAGTCTAAAAGGATGAAGCACAAAATTTAAACTTAAATTCTCTTCATATCTGTCACCACATCAGTTTGGCGGATCGCTTCTTGCTGTCCAAGGTTGTAAGCCCTTGGTTGCACCGGTTGGAACCGAGAAGCGCTCGACTCCGCCATCTTTCCTTTCTCTGCAGCACTGGGGCCCGAGCGCACAGACTGCTCCTGCTTTGACTCTTGCCCCGCTCCCCCTTGCTGACAAGCACGGGCTATATGCCCAACCTTCCCGCAGTTGTAGCACGTCTGCGGTCCCCTAGAGTGGGAACCCCCAGGCGTCCAGCTGCTCCTCTCTCCAGATCTGGGAGTGTGAGGTTTCTTCCTCCACCTACTCCCATCAGACTTACTATGAGATTGGGAAGGCTTCCCTTCCCCTTGCTTGGGAGTAAAACCCTTACGGCGCTGGGTTCGCTCCAAATCATTCTCCAAACTCCTGGCGGCTTCAACTAGCTCATTAAATCCCGCCCTCTTCATGGAGATGAGGGGTTGTCTCAGATTTTCCCTCAACCCTTGGTAGAAGAGGTTATCCCTCTCTACATCATCCGCCATTGTCGTTCCCGCATAACGACCCAAACGGGTGAACTCTTGCACGTACTCATCCACCGTCTTGTCTCGCTGTATCAGATGCAGAAACTGCCTCTGCAGGGCCAACCGAGTTGAAACTGGGATATACCTCTTAAGAAAATCATCCCCGAACTCTTCCACTGACGGGGTGCGTCCCGGAAACTGGCGGCCGCTATGGCTCACCCACCACAACTTGGCGTCTCCTTCCAACATGAACGCCGCATACTCAGCTTTCTTTTCCTCTGGCGTCTCTGCCGCCCTTAACAGTTCTTGAATGCGAACCCACCAGTCCTCCGCATCCGTTGGCGTTCCAACACCCTTGAAAGACGGGGGATGGAAACTCAGGAAATACTTCATGTGTCGGTCTCCATGTCCGACAACTACCCTCTCCGCCAAAGGCTCCACTCGCCTGGCTTCTGCTCCTGGCACGGCCGTTGCCGTATCTGGTGTGGCAGGGGCTGCCACCTGAGCCGCTGCTGCAGCTTGAGCTGCCACCATCGCTTCTGCCAGCATGCGGCAGAAGTCGGCCGGGTCTACACCCGTGCCCAAAAGACCTGGAGCAGCAGTAGCACTGCTCGCCGAGAGATCATCCCTTGCTCTTGAAGTGCCCGCCTCGTTGCTTGCACTCTTCAGGAAGACAAGAAATAAGGGATTAGTCTCCAATCTCAAGATTAAAACATAAGGACACTCATGGTCCCGCGTTACTCTTATATGGATAACTTCTCTACGCACTGACCTTGAATCTAACCTCGCTCTGATACCAAATTGTAACACCTCCCCTGTAATGGACGTATAATATGGGTCCGGTCGGGGCCCCACAACATACGAACGCCACAGCTTTAGTATTAACAGTTGATATAGCTACCCACACTCAAAACACTTGCACAACACAGCGGAAAACCAAGCACAACTAGAAGTTATCCACTAACCAAAAGAGTAAACAAATGGCCTTAAGGCCTTACATCAAATGTCCAAAAGTAAACAGTACATCAAACATGAATGTGCTCAGCACTCCTAATCTACCTCGACATGCAAGTCAGACAAAATAGTCTCGAGCATACATCAATCAAAAGTAGTGCTACCAAAAGAGAAAACACTTCATGGGCTTAGGCCTTTTTGGCCGGCGTGCTAGCTCCTGCGTGCGATCCTTGCCCTGTAAAAATTATTAGTAACGTGGGTCAGCAAAGGCTGACCTCAAACTGTGTAACAACACATCTCCTCCCGGCCGCCCCTAACGGACCCCGGGGAACCCTCCAACCTGCAAGTCAGCACTTCATATGCAATATAAATTTCTATAACTAGAAAAGCATTAAAACAGGTTGGATGTCTCAATCAACAAACATGTTCTCTACTGGTTGAGCATATAAAGAAAGGGCCTACTATGCAACATGAATGCAACACCCGGGCTTCACCCAAGGTACCCTACAGCGTATGCATCTAGCACAACATCACATCATTTGGGTACTCACATTTTCCCAATTGGCATAAAGCCGCAAACATTGAGGGAGACACAACTCCCTCACACGGCGCACAGGCCGCCACATGGAATTCTTGCCAAGGCCCCACCCGCTCGTGGGCTTAGCCCCGGGCTTGCCTGCAAGTTCTGACGTCTCATGTCAGGATTCCAACAAACACCGACCGACCGATTCTAAGAAGCCTTGCTGGACCCCACCCGCTCGTGGCCTCTTTGCCCGGGCTTGCCCCAAGCTTGGCATTCTCGTCAGTCTCACAGAAGGGGACTAGTCTCGCCGGGACACTCTCCACACATGACGCACATGTCACGGGATAGCCAGCCGACCACGGAGACATAGCCACGCCTTGGCACAACACAAACCAAGACTGAAACACATCGCAATCCCTCTTTATACCGCAGCGTTCCCGCGCACAAAGGAAAACATCTCCAACTCGTGCGGAGCTAACCTTGTCCACCAAGGAAACCATCTCCATTATCATACGGAGCTAACCTTGTCCCTCAAGGAAACCATCTACCGCCACGAGGAGCTAACCTTGTCCGGGTTCGACTACATGTACCCTTTTCAAGCAAACGGGACAATCACCACCACAACACAAACGGCATCTTACCGCAACGGAAATCTCTACGAATCCCTAAGTTCGTATGCAACATCACCGAGTCGGACTAACGGTCGCGACTACGGCTTCACCCACCATGCCTAATCCACTAGCGAAGCGGATCTCTAATGCAAAATATGTCGGGGACGGACTCAATCAACCCGGAAGTTCCTCTTGAAACTTGGCAAACCAAACCCCTCTCATTTGAGAGTTCGGTGCCCAGAAATTTGGGAGAAAGAAAACTAAATGATGCTAATACATGCATCCTAAGGACCGAGAGGAGAGATGTCGTTACCTTCCGACTCCTCTTCCTTGCCATGACAAAAATGGCCGGTTGGAAATCTTCGCAGCGGTCTAAGCTTCCCGGATCCGGACTCGGCTCGCGATTTGGAGCACCGAAACCCTTCCTACAGCCCAAGAGTTCTTCTTCTTCCTCCTTGCTCTAGTTTCTATCAAGAACTAAGAAAGAGAGGACTTGAAAAAGAATGAGGATCTGCAACCCTAAATTCGGACTTAACTTCCTAGGAGATGGCCTGAACCGTCAGATCCCAAAACCAGAAAAAGACTGGCTGCGATTTGCCTGGAAATAAAAAGACCTGGGCCGAACACGGCCTGGCACACGCCCGTGTCCAGGGCCGTGTGCCTCATTCGCCATCTCAAATCGACGCGCCTGGAATCAGACACGGGCATTCGACACGCCCGTGTTCAATCCGACACGCCCGTGTCCCCAGCGACACGGCCGTGTGGCCTGCCGTGTGTCTCCAACGACACGGCCCCAACACCAACCCGAGAGGTGACACGGCCTGGGACACGCCCGTGTCCCAAGCCGTGTGCCAAGTCTCGACACCCGTCGACAGGCTTTGTGTCGACACCGCGGAAAAACGTCGAGCGAAGATCGTCGACCAAACGGGACACGCCCTGTGACACGCCCGTGTCACAGGCCGTGTGCCCCAGTCTCGACACACTGTCGAGCAAAAGTGTCGACACTTGGGCCGAGTGTCGACACGGCCTCGACACCCCTGCGACACGCCCGTGTCGCAGGCCGTGTGCCTCACTCTCGACACTTTGTCGAGCGAAAGTGTCGACACTTGACCGAGTGTCGACACGGCCTCGACACGCCCTGCACACGCCCGTGTCGCAGGCCGTGTGCCTCACTCTCGACACTTTGTCGAGCGAAAGTGTCGACACTTGGACCGAGTGTCGACACGGCCTCGACACCCCTGCGACACCCCGTGTCGCAGGCCGTGTGCCTCCTGCCAGAACCCAAAAATTTTTCAGAACTGCAGACTGAACCTCTTGCAAAAATCTGGGGTGTTACAGAAGAGGCCGGAATGTGTGAAGATGGGGGATTTGAAAGAAGGAGAGTCACAATTGCTTTGTATGGATTTGTTTGCCGTTGTTGTAGGGAGTGACGTAATCAGAAATGTGTGACATGAATGTGCGAAGTTTGAACCGCTACCGACCGGACCGCCGTCCGACCTTGACGCCGACCGTCCTCCGGCGGTCCGTCTGGTCCTAAAACCGCCTGGCCAAGAACCGCCAGGAACAGTAAAACCGCCGGTTGAACCGGAAAACCGGAAACCGGACCGGTTTTTTGCTAACCGGCGGTTCACAAAATCGTATTAATTTAAGCCTTTGTTAACAGGTAGGTTAGTCGCACCCAAAATCTCATGCTGAATACATCTGTACATGCAATATTAGGAAAAGTGTCAACACGAAAGTTGTAGATCTCGTCAAGATCTACAACTTTCGTGTTGATCACTTTTCCTAAAAATGCATGTACAATACGTACTTTCGAAATATGCTCAGTTTTTGTGCCCTTCAAAAATGCCTTGTACATGCAATTTCAGGATGTGTTCAACACGAAAGTTGTAATCGTCAAGATCAAAGTGTTGAACACTTTTCCTAAATTGCATGTACAGACGTATGAAAAGTGTGAAAAGTTAAGAGATTTGGGGTGCGACTAGCCATAACGTTGCGGTAACAATATAATAAAGAATTAACAATCGCAATAAAAGTCTGAAAATTAGGAGACCTGCGTCATTAATGTCAAAACGGTCAACTGCTCAACTCGTTCAACCGGTCAAACCGGTTAAATTGAACCTCTCTCATGCGATGTCAGGTTTCAAACCTGAGTTTAATGATACTCATAAGTTTTGTAAATCTATAAAAAAATCATGCAAGAAATGGAGTTCAAAATGGAGCAAGGTTGCGTGGATGTTGCGACCTACTGCCGCTCAGTTGGAGTAGGAGATTAGTGAATTGGAGAACATTTTAGGTGTTGAACAATGAAGAAATCGGGAGATTAGACATCACTTCTACCTTGACATTTCTGAAATCTGGTACTTCTATTAATAACTGAATTGAAATGTAAAATTAGTACTAAACTGAAATCCAAAACTCCTTTCCAAAAAGTAACTGAATAAGAGAAGCACTATGGAACGGAGAACCCTAAAACTGATTTTTAAAACAGGAGAGAAACGGACCTGATGTGAACACCGGGAAAAAACTGCAGTCAAGCCGATTTGAGAGTTCTGTATCTGAAATTAAAAACGGTGTAGAATCAAATCTGGTGTAGAATCAAATCTGGTGTAGAATCAAATCTGAAATCTGAAGCAGAAATGTAAATCGGAGAACTGGAGTGGGATATGCAGATCAAAAATGAATCCTAAAATGAATCTTGAAGAGGAAAACCCTAAACGACCACCATGAAATGTCGAGGGTGAAGGAAATCTGTACCTCCACAAAGATCGTTGAAGCGTTCGACAGCAGAGGTGGATGTGTTGAGGACTTAGGCGGCTACAATGATGTCACAGGTGGAGTCGCCGGAGGTGAGCAGGAGCGGCATCAAGGAGCGGCATCGGGGAGCACGAAGTTCGCCATCTTGAGGTTTGCGATTTAGGGCTGAGGGATTTCGGGAGGGGAGCGGCTTTTAATAGGATTTTCCATTCAATCCGACGGTTGTTATTCACATTTAATGAATGGACGTTCTAGATTTTTTAGATGAATTTTTATTTCATCGTTATATGCAGACCACCATATATCTCTTTAATATAGCATAGATATATAATATATATATATATATAACTGCCCAAATAGTCAAGTAGATGCATTTTTAATTATATATAGGAGCATTTTCAAATGAAATTTGTTCAATATAGATAATATAAAATATAATCATTTGCAAACTTAATTAATTATAAATAATCAAACACATTCAACATATTTAATATTTAATTAAATATTAAATAGGATGACTCAAATTGTTAGCCACAATTTATATAACTAACTAAATAATATGATTGTAACAAAGCTTAAGTAAGAATCAAACAAGCTTTCTAATAAACACCCGATGACTTTTACAAGTAAACGTGCTATTCCCATGAGTGTAATCCATACAAAAACTCATACAAACAAACTTTCGGATAAGCACTTGATCCATTTCTAGCTAGCAAGTACATTTTTTTAATACACAAGGAATGAAGTATACACACATCATGCATAAAGTAACAATCAATTATAGTTCCCCATCTGGTCATTCACTAGAGTTTGGGAAAAATTGAGGCTCATAGGCCCTAAATATGACACACATATGAATTATTAAATTATTACTAAAATTATATAAAAATCATATAAAAAAATTCTCATTTTTGGATATGATGAAGATCATGGCCAGACCAGCCAATGCTCCAAATTCCAGCTCATTTGATCCAGTGGTTTATCGGGGTTACTCATTTCAATTTCTGATTATCCCTTGCACATCTTGCACCAAAAAGTGTGCTGAGAGCAAACCCTTGGTTTAAAATGGTTGATTTTAATTTTGTATTAAAGTAGACTCCAAGGGCTAGGTTTTCTATGTTGAACACATTTACTGAAACCACTAACTATTTTTAATAATTAAAACAAAATGTCTGTAAATATGTAACAGACATGAAATATCATATATATAAATATTCACTGCCCTGCACTTATCAATCCAGCCCAGATCCAACGGCTATGGCTCATCGTCCCCGATGAGCCAAGAGCCAGGATTGACTCCACCTGGAGCCATTCAGCGCCATCTCCCGGCCACCTCTCTGGCCGGCCACCACCACCAACACCTTCGTTGAGGTGGTGGCTATCTCCTGGCGGCGACACAGCCGCCAGAGGGGTTGTTTCCGGCGAACCCGATAGGTTGTGTTTTCACGGAAAATTCGTGTTTTTCTCTCACTGATCGGGCTCAATTGAGTCTGATTTCTCCACCTAATGATCTAAAGATCTAACACATGAGAGAAGGAGCAGGACTAGACCTGCAGGTGGGCTTGGCGGCGGGTGTGGCGGTGATGAGCCATGGTCGACGATCTCAAGTTTCCTCCTTGCCGAAATCTCTATCCTCCAGCTAAAGCAGTGATGTAAAAGCTCGTTTTGATTGCTTGAGAGCATTTAAAACTGATGGAAGGGTCAATTAGGGGAGTGGGAGATGCAAAGCATGAATGGCCATTAATGGCCATGACGGGAGGGGTTCGGCCATGGTGAAATGGTTCCTCTTCACATGCTGGCCTGGCTAGAATTGATGGCAATCTTCCCCCAAGGGTCAGGGGAGATGAATTGCAGGTCTAGGGAAAAGGAATAGGAAGGCCTCTTGCATTCCACCATTAACTCCTCCCTTTCTCTCTCCTCCCTTAAGTGAAACCCCTCATTTTCTCTCTCCTAGACATCACTTCTAAAAATTGAGTGGCTCTTTAGGTAATTTTCACTAGCCAAAGCTAGTGGGTCATCCTATTTGGGCCTAGCCCAATTGGTTTGGAGTTGGGCCTAGTTTTCCTCCTCATTTGAGCTTGGTTTGACCAAGTTTGACTTGGGGGTGTTGACTAGGTCAATTAAGTGGGTTGATTGGTCAACTTAGTGCCTTGGGTCTCTTGCCACCACCCATGTCCACTTGTGGCTTGGTGTAAACCACTTAGATCCAATTGGGGCAATTTGACCTAACTAGGGTTAGATTTGACCTTGGCTAAGTTGACCCCTTAGGTTGACCCCAATGGATCTTAATAGCTCCAATGGATCCCTTAATGGGTTAATGATGTTATGGTAGGTTCAAAGGGTCAAGGTGAAGCCCTAAAGTCAAACCCTAGGTTTGGTATTTGAGATTTACTATTTGCAGGCCAAGGTGATTTTCACCTTCATTGTTGAAACCGAAAAATTGGTCTCTATGGAGCTCACCTTTGGGGAAGGGGTGATCACACACTTACTTCTCTTTCACAAACTCAAACAACTAGAGACTTAGAACTAGAAACAGATCCAAAGCTCCAGCACGGAGGTCACACCACACACCCGGAAGATCTGAGAGCACTTCCCCTCCTTAGCCAAATGCTGAAGTTAAAGATACCTCAGAAAGCGTAAGAAGACCAGGGCACTAGTAAGTATGCCTTCTGAGGTACCCCTTTGGCCTTATTTATGGTGTTGAAGCCAAAATTGACCTCTGTTGAGTTCGGGGTCCCAAAAGAGGGGTGACCTCACACCTACTACACTCGGGGGGGACGTCACGGATCAAAGACTTGGGAAACTAGGAATAGACCCTCGGCTCTAGCGTGGAGGTCCCACCTCACACCCGGAAGACCTTTGAAGTCTCCCCCTCCCTAGCCAATGCTGAGCAAGGTGCCTTGGAGGAAGAAAACAAAGAGGTTTTTGTAGCTGAAATGCAATGCCCTCCAAGGCACCCTCAAGGGTCTATTTATAGTTTTTCAAACCCCTATGGGCCAAAATGCCAGAAACACCCCTACGACAAATAGACATTGGGCTAATAGAAAACATCCACATCAGAGGGTAAGGGGGGAAATCCACCCGGCGAGACCCTGCCGGCGAGACCCTGCCCGCAGGCCTGTCTCGCCACCAGGCAAGCCACCGGGCGAGACCTTGCCCGCAGGCCGGTCTCGCCACCAGGCAGGCCGCCGGGCGAGGCCCTGCCCGCAGGCCGGTCTCGTCACCCAGGCAGGCCACCGACGAGACCCTGCCAGTAGGCCGGTCTCGCCACAAGGCAGGGCGCCGGGCGAGACCCTGGCCCATGCCAGTCTCACCACCAAGGCAGGCTGCCGGCGAGACCCTGCCCGCAGGCCGGTCTCACCACCAGGCAGGGGGCCGAGCGAGACCCTGCCCGCAGGCCGGTGTCGCCACCCAGGCAGGCCGCCGGGCGAGACTCTACCCGCAGTCCGGTCTCGCCACCCAGGCAGGCCGCCGGGCGAGAGCCTGCCCGCAGGATGGTCTCGCCACCCAGGCATCCCGCCGGGCGAGACCCTGATCGCAGGTCAGTTTCCCCACCCAAACAGGTCGCCGAGAGAGACCCTGCCCACAGGTCGGTCTCGCCACCAGGCAGGCCGCCAGGCAAGACCCTGCCCGGAGGCCGGTCTCGCCACCAAGCAGACCGTCGGGGTGAGACCCTGCGGGAGTTCTAGTCTTAAAATACCGGGATGGCCCGTAGCTCCCCATTGTATCATGGCGCGCAGGCCTAAGACTCTCGCTATGCGCTCCAACAGACCGTACTTTCAGGTCTCACGTCGGACGGACATAACGCAGGTCAGATCCTCCACCCCCCATTGCTCAAATCGCCTTGCCATCACCGAGCACAGCGTACTCGCGGCTATTTAAAAGGCGCGGGTCGGTCTCACCAATCCTGTTCTGGCATTCAAGGCTAGGTGTTTTTCCTGGGCACACCAGTACTTACTCTTATACCCATATCATATCACAATATCAGCTGGTCTTTCCTGGGCACACCAGTACTTCCTGCTACTCCCCTTCACAGGTATGACACCGCAATTATCAAGGGCATTTTCCTGGCTTACCACGCTAGTATTTTCTGCTACTTCCCTTCACAGGTACCACCCATTAACATCAAGCATTACAAAGGATATTTTTTGTACTTCCAATCCAGTACTTCCTGCTACTTCCCGTCACAGGCATAACCCCATAACACAAGCATATACGGATATTTTCCTGGACTACCACTCCAGTACTTCATACTACTTCCCTTCACAGGTCCAACCTGTCGACTCCTTAAACTACACGTGTATCACGGAGTCTTCTCCGGTGCGTATGCAACATCACCAATCCAGACCAACCTGTCCAGATGGGCTTCACACAGCAGGCCTATTCCGGACTCCTTTTCCGAATCTATATGCCAATAAGCGGGGATTCCATGAATCAACCCAAAGGCTCCCATCACAAGCCACCTTCTGGTGGGGGAATCATATGCACATGCCAAAAGGAAGCCTTCACATGGCTAGGAAGAAAGGTCGTTACCCTTGAAGACCGTTTTGGTGTCATGAGCTCCTAGCTGGCTGGAAAGAACCGCAACGGCTTTTCCTCCGCAACGCTGATCTCGGATCTCTCGTCGACACTCCGCAGCACCACCGGTGACCAACCCCCTTTCCTCCTCCTCCTTCTTCCTCTCTCTTTCTCTCTCTAGAATTGTAGAAAGAGAAGGCCAAGAATGAACATGAATTCTTCTTACTCATCCACGGCCTTAAGGAAGCAGGGTGGCAGCGCAGCCCTTGGATCCCAGCTGAAGGAACGGACGGCCACGATTTTGCCACAAAACCATATTTTTTGCCTGACACGGCCTGTGACACGCTCGTGTCCCAGGTCGTGTACTCCAAGCGGTGCTCAACCGACACATCCAGACCAGTACACGCCCATGTGACACGCCCGTGTCATGGGCCGTGTCACCCGACACGCCTTCAGACACGCCCGTGTCTGGGGCCGTGTACTCCAGGCTACACAACCTCAAAAACATCCTGAGAAGGACACGGCCAGTGACACGCCCGTGTCACAGGCCGTGTACACTAAGGCACACTCGTGTCGCGCCCGTGTTTGCAAGGCTACAATTTCCTTGTGCACATCCCGCAAAGGACACGGCCAGAGACACGCTCGTGTCCCAGGCCGTGTGCCCATACATGGCAGCAGACACGCCTGGCACAATTTCTCGACACTCGACGTTCGTCGACCCGCAAAGGACACGACCCCTAACACGCCCGTGTCCCAGGCCATGTCAGCCAAATTTTCCAAACTTTGGAATTTAGGGTGTTACAAGAGACTTCCCGTAGGCGACACATTATGCGAGTGCGAGATCAACTGCACTTGGCCAACCAGGGGATCATTGCCGCCCGCTCACCCGGCTGCCGGGGCGGCCGAGGGGGCGGCCGCACGGGCCGCCCGCGCACCCGGCCGCCGGGGCGGCCGGGGGGCGGCCGCCGAGGCGACCCCCTCGCCCTGCCGCCGGAGCAGCAGAGGGGGTGGCGGCATGGACCGCCCTCTCGCTTGGCCGCCAGCACGGCGGAGGAGGGCGGCCTCCCGGGCTGCCCCTTTCTCGGCCGCCCGCACGGCCAAGGGAAGCGGCCGCCCGGGCCGCCCCCATCCTTGGCCTCCGGTGGCCAAGGGGGCGGCCGCCCCGGCCTCCCCCTCCCTCGGCCGTCGGCACACGACCAGTGAGAGCGGCCACTCCTCCCTGGCCGCAGTCGGGGGCCCTCCCCTCGCCGGCTAACTTGGCGGCAAGTTCGTCGGCCGCCCGTGGAGGCCCGCTCCCGCCGTTACGGTGTGCGGATAACCTCATAACCACCTCCCGGAGCCTATAAAGGAAGTCTCAGGCCTCCCCATTTCTCATCTTTCTCTTCAAAGTTTTCTTCTTACTCAGGTTGAAGCTCTGTCAATTTCCTCCTACGAGCCACCTCCGAGCCACACCCGAGCTGCATTCGAGCCACACTCGAGCCGCACTCGAGCCACAAGCGGGTCAAGTCAAAGCCACCCGACGAAGCCAGATCGTTCAAGTTCCAAGCGGCTCCGGCAACTATAAGACCAAGTGTTCCGCCTCCCATCCAGAATCGACAAGCCACTATCCGAAGATGTTTATGGCTCTATTATTTTTAAATCATAGTTTTATTTTCTCAGTCGTAATCTGTCATGTCAAACATTCTATTACAGTGATGTTTATGACTATATTTAGTGTGGCGTTTTGCCGCTCTGTTTGGGGGAAATGCCGCCGGAAGACGGGTAAACAAATGAAGCTTCAGCGGCGTTTGCTCCGTTGTCACCCGTCTGCCTTGAGAAACTCTCCAAAAAGCTCCGTTTGGAGAAGCCATCTCCCCCATCCGATTCGAACACTCCGTTTCCACCAGCTGGATCGATCCGCCACCGCCAAACCAAATGAAGCCTCTGTCCAAACTTTTCCGAGCAAAAATGTTGCGCCAAAAGGAGCATAATTTAAACAATAAAAAATACGTTCAAAAAAGACAAATTAGTGACGATGCTTATTTATTATAATATATTCGCATTTTTCAACGTTGGATGTGGATCAAGCGGCGGAGACATGTGGCCGACATAAACGAGACAACCCCTCAGCAGACTGCTCTTCATAATATCTTCTATTCGCAAGTTTCCCCACCGAAGAAGCCAAGAAGAGAGAAATTGCATCATAAATGTAACTGCTTTTCTTATATCATTTACACTCTCAGGGTCGCGATAACGTGTACATATATGTGCCTATAGATTTGCAACGCGTGTCCATTTCTCTTCCTAGTTATGCTAATACGATCCTAGCATAGAACGGCGTTTTGACTCGTGAACGGTGAGAAGACGCTTTCTCTCCCCTTACAATTATAATCATCTCTGTTCCTCTCTCTCTCTCTCTCTCTCTTGCGGTGGTGGGGACATGGCTTCGATTCCTCTTCTTCTTTTTCTAGTGATACTCGCGGCGGCGGCGGCGGTGCCCTGCTCCGGCGGCGTTGCCGCCGGATACAACCGCCCGAAGGCCAGAGAGACCCTGTTTGTTCCAATGGCCGAAGATGCGATTGGCACCGCACCGCAGCAAGTACTACTACTATTCACAACTCCTTTTCAATCGTCTCTCTGTCGTCTCTCTTTGAATTAAATGAAGTTTTTTTTCTTCTTCTTGTGGAATAAAACTTCAGAAATTAACTCGCAATTATAATTATTATCTAAATAAATATAATTGTATATTATTAAAATCGCTGACCAAAAGTTGTTGTGGTCTACGAATTTACGAATATTAAGTTCTTTAAATAATTATATTTGTATTTTTTTGGCAAATTTTAGATAATTGCACTTGATCAGTAAATAATATATATGCATAGTGCTTCGTTTCGTTTGGCGTTTCTCAAGATTTGTTTGGAGCAAACAACCCCGCCGCATGGCGGGTAAACAAACGGGCGCCGATGGCGTTTGCTCCGTTTGCACCCGTCGGACAGCGAAAAAACTACCAAATAGGAGCCTGTCAAGCCCCGCCTCCCCCTCGACACCTCCATTTGAACCCGTCAGCTCCTCCCGCACCGCTCAATCAAACGAACCCAAAAGCTCTAAAGTATATAAAAACATTTTTTTTAATTTATTTTTATTCAAGTGATACAAATTTTCTTATGATAAAAAGAAACTTGATTTTTGCAAAAATGAACAGTGGATTTGAATTTATTTGAAGGAGGGAATGATTTGGCTATATTTAGATTTTAGACGTGTCATATTGAAATTCCTAAATCCACACTGAAAACTAAAAATGCATTGTGACGTCAAAAATAAAAAAAAAACTTCTTACCCAATTTTTAGTATTCTAAACTGTAAAAGTTGTATGCATGATTTTTATAATTTAACAAATTAAGTGTGTAATTATGAGATAATTGGTAAGATGCACTTTCCAAATGTAGGATTTTGGTGAAATACTACCTAATTTATTAAGACTCCATTTGTTTGGGTGTTTCCCAATTTCGTTTTGGGCAAACGTTGCCGGAAGGAGGGTAAACAAATAAACCTTTGGCGGCGTTTGCTCCGTTTCCACCCGCCCGCCTTTGAGAAACGCCACAAAAGTTCCGTTTGGAGCAGCTACCTCCCCCCTCCGATTCAAACTCTCTGTTTCCACCCGCCGGATCGACCCGCCACCGCTAAAACAAATGAAGCCTAAATATTGCAAAATGTAGCCCCAAAAAAGTAGAAAAAGGCTGGCACTTTGCACTTCGGTGGGGGGTGCATTTGTCACTCTTTTTCTAATTGAGGGATACATTTTGCTAAAATCCTTTAATTTTAGGGTGTATCGTGTCAATTACCTATAATTATGCTAATTAATTCACTGAAAACATTTGGAGAATTTATAGTAGGGAATAATATATTATATATAATGATGTTCTTCAGATTTTATTTAGTTATATTATATTTATTTAAAAATCGAATATTAGAAATTGGGTGGGCTAATAATGCATAACGGCTATTTCTCTCTGTTAATTCCCCTTTTCACATCTAATACTACCTAAACAAAATCCTGTGCTTTTGAGTTAGGTGCACATATCGCTGGCAGGGGCCGAGAAGATGAGGGTGACATGGATAACAAAGGACGATGCGCCGGCGATCGTAGAATACGGGACGGACGATGAAAATTACGTCGTGTCGACCACGGATTCCATCATCGTATTCGTACACCCTCCTCTACATTCCGCAAAATTCACGAGGCGGTGTCGGGCACTGTTCCCGGAACCACCTATCACTACCACTGCGGCGTAGCCCGGCTCGGAAATTCTCCTTCAAGACTCCTCCTGCGAGCTCCCCATCAAATTTGCAGTTGCTGGTATGTTAGTTTCTATCATTTATTGAATTATCAATCACTGTTTTGTGTTTTATTTTCATTATTGTTTATTAGATTCCTAGAATTCTTATAAAATAAATCAAATTTCATGGAATTGCTTATATCTACTATATATACACTCCACCCAACAATATTTAACTATTTGTTAATTTGAACTTGCCTATCACAATCAATATTATCTAAAATTTGTTTATATATTTACACATCTAATTAGACATAATTTATATAGCCTAACATTAACACTTTGATAAAAGTTCCGTGTTTGGCACGGCGGTAGCGGTCATGAACGTGATAATTATGAACCGTCGATTGTGAACGTGCGCTCAACTTCACCTACGGAACTCCCGTCATCCCTTTTTTTTATTCAAAACTAGTTTTTTTTTCTTTGTGAAGGTCATAACCATCGTCTTGGCAAAAAATACATTTTATAAAAGTGACGTTTTTGTCCAAACTCATCAAAAAAAATGTCTTGCCAAAAAACCTATTTTTTTTGGAGGATGAATTTGGCCTTTTAGGGAAGGAAGGAATCAATTTGACCTATTTATAGCATCAGTCATCAATCCCGCCTAATCACGGGACTTGCATAGTTATTTTTAATCTCGTGTCGATCTCAAAAATGCGGGAATGGTATTTGATATGCATTTTGAAAGCTTGAAAAGGAGACATGGAAAGCGGCCAGACACCAAAGACAGTGTAGATAGAAATGACACATGGAAGAACTCGCACGCAACTGACGACCACCTCACATCCGTAGGAGTCCGCTCCTCTTCTACTCACGCGGGTGGACCATGCCTTTGGACTACACTAGTGCTTATTTGACATAGGACCCATTATAATGAGAGGAAGACAGAGCAATCAACTTCTTTATGACCTCACATAAGTTTATTTAAGATTTTGGTTCGGGATGAGAAGTTCATATACATTTGCGATATATCATGGGACGACCTAGCTCCTAGTTATATCTCGCTACATTATTTGAGTTTAAACTTGCGTGTTTTACTTCTTGTTATATGCTTGTGATAGTCTTTGGCGAACCAACCTTCGATCATACTTCAATCCAAGTTTTACGAGCAAAGTTCTCGATCGACTTCACGAGCTATTAGGTGCATATTTCTCACTTATGCATCAGAACATATGAGGTATTGTCTACGGTGTATGTTTTGATTCAAAGTCTCAGAAATTTAATATTAGTAGGGATGTAACTTTCAATGTCGACGCATTATTGTCATCTAAAATACATGTTTCTGCATCTTCTTCTACTAGTGCAAATAATTTGCAGAGTATTAGCGAGAAGGCATATTTAGAACTAAAGTGTTCAAGTTATATTCTTTATGTTTCATCCTCCTCAACAAATATACTCAACATTGATGATCATGCTAGTAAACATGATCATATTTTAAATACAACCTCTTGTAAATATAAGCAAATTGTCCAAAATCTCTTTTACTCAAATAAACTCACATTTATTCATTACCTTATAAATTTTAACCATTTTCTATATTTTTTGTATTTGTTCATTATATTATTATTATTATTATTATATTTCTATGCATATTATTGTTATATGAACTGTTTTTTTTTTCATTAGTATCACAAGAATTCTTTCATGTACATTTCAGCTCCGTTTGGTATGACGGTTGTTGAAGCCAAAATTTGACTCCGACAAGCGTTCACAAATTGGGGCGTAGTCGGCACCTACTTGGCCTAAGCTCCGACCTCCGACTGGTTGTGAAGGACTAAGGAAAAACTGGCCCAAAGCCGCAGCAGGGAGGTCCCACCGCTTACCTGGAAGGTCACAGAGAGTTTCCCCTCCAAAGCCAAAAGCTGGGCTTGGAGTTCCTCAGAAGACTGTGCCAATGAATCCTCTTCCTGGAGTCTGAAAAAAGTCCCTTCTGAAGAACCCCTATGAGCTTATTTATAGATTTCAGAATCTGAACTGCCAATAGCAAAACTGTACCGGTCTGAAATTACCGGGGTACCCTTGGCTAGGTCTGCCAACAGCCAAACTCCGCTGTTCTGAGGAGTTATATGCAGTCCACTAAGGGTAAGAGGGTAAAAATACCCGGGGTAGAAGAGTAAAAACCTCTGTTTGTCAGGGAAATATAATATATAAAATAAAAAGGACCTCTTCTCGTCCTGGCGAGTGGAAAGGTACCTGCCGGCGAGAGGTTCCCCACTGCCCGTCTCGTCGGCGCTTCTCGCCCTTTACCACGAGATCTCCTTGCTGCTGGAGACTTTCTCGCCCATGGGGGCCCTCTCGCCTCCGGGGGCCCTCTCGCCTCTGGAGGCCCTCTCGCCTATTGGGAAGTCCATCATCTCGCCTCTTGCGAGTGGTTCCCCTGGTCCCATTCGCTTATCTCAACTTATTTGCTTCTTGGGGGCTCTTTGCGAGCCCGAGGTTGTACACAATCCCCGCTCTTTTTGAGATTACTATAAGCTCAAAAAGAATGTTCAACCGAGGCTCGTTATTCAAGGTGCATTAAAAAACGTATTTATGAGGAATCTTCTGAGGCCGCCACCGGGGCATATAAATATATGACTCCTGCCCCGCACACCTGGCGCCTCACTCTGCATATTCTTTTTCCCTATTCTTGAGTCTTTTGGAATGACGCACAGTAAAAGCTTTTGTGAACGTCTCGCGTTGGTGCGAGAGCAACATAAGGCCAACGTGGCTTCTTTTACCTCTTCTCTGGTTCGCTCTCTCGCCCCGTCGTCTCGCCTGAAAAAGACGAAGGCTGGGGGCCCATCACCTGCCGCAGGAGATTTGTCTCGCGTCGCTTTGGAAACCATCCCCACTCCCCATGCGCCCTCTACGGAAAAAGAGGTGGGTACTCGCTTTTACCACTGTTATCTCCGCGACCGGGTGCTCTCTTTTGTTGACTAATGCTTTTTCAGGGG
The DNA here is from genome assembly GCA_039583875.1 of Platanthera guangdongensis. NCBI lineage: Eukaryota > Viridiplantae > Streptophyta > Magnoliopsida > Asparagales > Orchidaceae > Platanthera > Platanthera guangdongensis. Next base: position 2,849,281 of record CM077153.1, on the reverse strand, counting down.
GCCCTTGTGGTTCCGCAGCCCCCGAAGAGTCCGCGATATGGTTCTGCTGCTCGCTGCGAGGAGTTCGATTCGCAGCCCTCATCTACTCCCCCAACTACTCCCAGCGAGAGGAGGGAAGACCCCTCCCCGGCCGCCGATACCTCTCGCCATCCTGGTAAGGGACCTTCCCTCGCCCTTTTGAATCCCCTTCGCTACTCTCACTCCCTTCTGCGAGAGCCTCTTCCACCTTGCCTCTGCACCCCTTGCGCAGATTCTCGGGCCAACTCTCCTATTAAGGAGCAGCCAAAGCGACTCTCTGTAACGTCCCTAGCCGATCCAACATGACAGCGTCACGGCTCCGCTCTAGGCGACGCTACCAGGCTGCAGCCCAAGCACCCCAACCCCTCTCCCTCCACAGGCGGGTTGTTGGTGGCCACAACCTCCCTTTGATGAGGCAAACTCGATAGTCAAGCCCGCACTACGGGGACTTCCCAGGAGGTCACCCATCCCAGTACTACTCCAGCCCGAGCACGCTTAACAAATTGTAACACCTCCCCTGTAGTGGACGTATAATATGGGTCCGGCCGGGGCCCCACAACATACGAACGCCACAGCTTTAGTATTATAAGTTGATATAGCTACCCAAACTCAAAACACTTGCACAACACAGCGGAAAACCAAGCACAACTAGAAGTTATCCACTAACCAAAAGAGTAAACAAATGGCCTTAAGGCCTTACATCAAATGTCCAAAAGTAAATAATACATCAAACATGAATGTGCATAGCACTCCTAGTCTACCTCGGCATGCAAGCCGGACAAAAGAGTCTCAAACAAACATCATCAAAAATGTAGTGCTACAAAAGAGGGAAAAACACTTCATGTGGCTTAGGCCTTTCTGGCCGGCGTGCTAGCTTCTGCATGCGATCCTTGCCCTGTAAAAATTATTAGTAACGTGGGTCAGCAAAGGCTGACCTCAAACTGTGTAACAACACATCTCCTCCCAGGTGCTGCTCTCGCCCGTTTGAGCCTCCAACCCACTTAAGAATGGTTTTGCAAGTGTTGAGGGAGAATGAGTTGTATGCAACATTCTCCAAATGCGAGTTCTGGTTGGAGAAGGTGGCATTTTTGGGCCACGTGATTAGTGGTGATGGGGTGGCAGTGGATCCAGCGAAAGTGGAGGCCATCAGAGATTGGCCGGTGTTGAGGACCGTGGCGGAAGTCCGAAGTTTTCTTGGACTAGCCGGGTATTATAGGAGATTCGTGGAGAATTTCTCGAAGATAGCTCTACCCCTCACCTCTCTCACTCGTAAAGACCATAAGTTTGTGTGGACCCAAGAGTGCAGTCAAGCATTCGAGGCACTGAAGGAGAGGCTTATGATGGCTCCAATCCTGAGTCTACCGCAAGGGACCGAGGGATTTCAGATCTTCAGTGACGCATCGGGATGCGGTTTGGGTTGCGTTTTTGGTGCAACATGGGAAGGTGATAGCTTTTGGGTCTAGACAGCTGAAACCTCATGAGAGGAATTACCCCGTCCATGATTTGGAGTTGGCGGCGTAATCTTCGCATTGAAAATCTGGCGACACTATGTGTATGGCGCAAGGGTGGAGATCTTCACGGACCATAAAAGCCTGAAGTATCTCTTGGATCAAAAGGACTTGAACATGCGACAACGCAGATGGGTTGAGTTTCTTGGAGACTACGAAGTGGCGATCCAGTATACGCCGGGTAAAGCCAATGTGGTGGCGGATGCGTTGAGTAGAAAGTACTCGGGGCAAAGAGGCCATGAGCGGGTGGGGTCCAGCAAGGCTTCTTAGAATCGGTCGGTCTGTGTTTGTTGGAATCCTGACATGAGACGTTAGAGCTTGCAGGCAAGCCCGGGGCTAAGCCCACGAGCGGGTGGGGCCTTGGCAAGAATTCCTTGTGGCGGCCTGTGCGCCGTTTAAGGGAGAGGTGACTCCCTTAGTGTTTGCGGCTTTATGCCAATTGGGGAAATGTGAGTACCCAAATGATGTGATGTTGTGCTAGATGCATACGCTGTAGGGTACCTTGGGTGAAGCCCGGGTGTTGCATTCATGTTGCATAGTAGGCCCTTTCTTTATATGCTCAACCAATAGAGAACATGTTTGATGATTGAGACATCCAAGCCTGTTTTAATGCTTTTCTATTTATAGATGTTTATTTGCATATGAAGTGCTGACTTGCAGGTTGGTAAGGGAATGGGAAGTCCCCGTAGTGCGGGCTCGACTATCGAGTTTACCTCATGAAAGGGAGGCTGTGGCCACCAACAACCCGCCTGTGGATGGAGAGGGGTTGGGGTGCTTGGGCTGCAGCCCGGTAGCGTTGCCTAGAGCGGAGCCGTGACGCTGTCACGTTGGATCGGCTAGGGGCGTTACACTCTCCGTCTCGCCTCCTCCTGTAGACGGGATTGAAGACTATCTGGGTGACCCTTCAAATCCAGTGGAGATGAAACGGAAGACGGCTGAGCTCTTCCGGAAGCACGCGCGCCTCATCCACTCCTTGACTCTGGACAAGTAGGCCGCGGAGAAGCGCATCGAGTCGCTGGAGGGCGAGTGCACTCGTCTATCTTCTGGAGCTAATGCCGAGCTAGATGTCGACGGCACCGACCCCGAGGCCATCATCAATGAGACCGATATGCAGCTCCGTCTCGCGCACCGTGGTCATGAGACCGATATGCAGCTCCATCTCGCGCACCGTGGTCTTGAATCCATCCGCTCCTTCCACTCGCGGAGTAGGCCTCCTCGCGGGGGAGCTCGCGATGGCCGCTGGGAATGGCACCCGTACTGAAGAATGTCCGTCTCGCTATTCTTCTTTTTCTTCTTCTCGCAAAAGTTGTAATAATGGTAGTCTAGCCAAAGTATGCGTGACGATTTCTGGACATATATTTTTATGGCTTATTTTTTCATTCCCTTTTTTAATCCTCCTTTTAATTTATGCTAAATATTTATATATTTTTTCCTGATTGTGATGGATCGCGCCGATCGAGGTTTAGGAGAGAGAAAAGACATCGACTCTTCCCCTCCCCCCATATTTTCCCGCCCTTTTAATCATTGGCTATGTATCAGTTATAAATATGCATAGTCCGGGATTAGATGCCGCACTTTTCGCTTCTGCCGTTACCCGAGTTCTTGGCTTTCTGACCTTTCCGTCTCGCCGGACCCTTCTCGCCTTCCTCTCTTAGATCTCTCGCTTATTTCCTCCTTCGTCTCGCCGAAGACCATTTCGCCAAAGAAGATGGGTAAGAAGAAGGTGGAGGAGGGTGAGGGGCGCAGCCGCTGCGGGAAGAGGTTTACTGACCATGACTTCCAGCTCGGCCGGCTCCCTCGAGAAGATCACGATAAGTTTGCCCGCGAGTATCTGGGGGAAGGGGTCGAGTCGCATCCCACCAAGGTCGGCGAGTGCATCAACACATATTACCCGGGGAACTCGCCTTCCCCGTCTCGCATTTCGAGGCGGGGTTGCGACTGCCCCTTTGGCCTGAGGTGAAGCAGACCTTCAAATACTTTGGTGTCGTCCCGGCACAGTTCAACCCTAACGCCATCTCGGTGTTGATCGCGTTCGCCTGCTATATGCGCCGAGAGCGCATCGAGTTCAGCTTGACGGCTTTCCGCAAGCTTTTCATCTGTCACGCCAACGCCGATGGCGTCTCGTATTTTACTGGGCAGGGGCTCAAGGTATGCGAGACGCCTAACAAGAACCATCACTGGCTCACCCGATTCGTCTTCATCCGGGGAGACCGTGCTGACTTCGGCGGCATCCCTCTCGCGCCGGTCTCTCCGCCAGAGAGCTTCTACGCCACCCCCCAAGTCAGCGGTCCAGAGAAGCTGCTGTGCGAGTACTTAGTCGGCAAGAATTTCGAGGTCAACTTCTTGCGGCGAGGTCTTGACTCGCTTCTTCCAGTGCTCCCTGGCGAAGGTATTCTTATCCTTTTGTTCCTCTCTTCTCGCTATTTGCCGTCTCGCCTCTTCCTAACCCCTGCTCGTTTTTAGGTGAGCGAATTATTCCAGCGTCCCCTCCTTACAAGAGCAATATTCACCCCGCCAAGGGTCTTGATCTTGCCAATGCAGCGGCAGAGGCGGCGAGAGAGTCCCTGGCTGTCATCTCGCAGAAGCGTCCCGGAGATGACACGGTCCTCTCTCGCTCCAGCCCTCCCAAAAAGAAGATGAAGAAGGTTGTAGTTATTTCCAAGGAAATGAGGAAAGCTCCTCAAGGGAGCCCTATCTCTATAGGGGAAACTCCGCCGCCCCTCTCGCCTAATCACCAGGCCGTCTCGCCTATCCGCGAGACGGTACTCTCTGATTAACCTGCTGCTGCCTCCAATCTGCCCGCCACTGCTTCCAACCCGCGAGCTGCTGCTCCTGAACAGACGGCGGCCACCTCCTCCCGCGAAGGCGACTCCTCTAGCCGTCCCGCTCCCTCCTCTCACATGAATTAGAATCTGGGTCCCGTGGTCCATGATGCCGTCGGCGACCCGGTTCTGTTGTGGGGGCCGGACGCCAACCGCGTGTCCATCGCCACCCTCCTTCCCTCTTTGAAGGAGCAAGAGGTCCCTACCAGCCACGCCTTCGCCATAGGGTATGGCCTCTATGGCGGCCTTGACGCCGTTTCGCCTGAGAGCGAGTCCACCAAGGACCTTGTGCTGAAAACTTGCCATCACCAAATGCGGGCCTTGGAGTTCTCGCACCGCTCCTCTCGCCGCCTCATTTACATCAATTCAAAGTGGAAGGCCAGCGAGGAAAATCTGGAGGCGGAGCGGGAGAAATCCACTGGTCTAGCGAGAAGGTTATCAGATGCCGAATCCCTCCTCGCGAAGGCCCAAGGCGGCGTGGTAAGTCATTAACTTTTTCCTTGGGTCTTTTTCTTTTCCCATCATTCTTGGCTAATTGCTAGGTTGTCCCGCAGGATGCCGAGACGGCGGAACAACTGCGCTCGCGCGTAGCAGCTTTGGAGGAGGAGGTCCGGGTATTGACAGCTGAGAACGCGCGCCTTCAGGCTGATGCTGCGTCGTCATCTCGCCGCGAGCCCTTCCGGACACCTCCGCCACACTACTCTTACGAGGAAGTTGAGGAGCGGTGCCGAGACGCTGGTGTCCGTGGGGCTGAGCTGGTGCTGCAAATGATGAAAGACCTGGGGGTTGTGAAGGACGAATCTGAGACAGTGACCGCGCGCGACTTGGTCCCCGAGCTCTATAGCGAGGAGAGCGATGATTCTTCATCCGGCGAGGAGGACTGATGTGCCGCCTCCAAGATTTAGAATCACTCTCTCCTCCTCCTTTTGATGTTGTAAAAACTTTAAACCATATTTTTGTGGCATCTGTCAAGTGACGAGCGAGTGCTCATTTTTGTTGTCTCTATTTTTGTTTTCTATTTTGCGAAGTTAATCCCTGGTTTGTGTTTTGCCTGCGGGACGGTGCTACCGCTTTGTCTCACCGCGTAACCTTTCTATATCTGCCTTTATGTTCTACGCGAGACGGCTTCTTGACGCGCTTAACGGCCGCGAGTTGACGCAATGGCTTGCCTCACGAGTGCCCTTTCGCTACCGGCGAGACGATCCTCAAAAGCCATCCGTTGCGAGTGCTGCCACCTGCCCTACTCCACACCCTTTTTTCCCTTAGTTTATTTTTGTACCTTAGGACTAAGTTGAGATACTAAGGTGTGATGTCGCTTAAGGGGACTTTCCACCCTATTCCGCCAAAGTGAATTCTCTGTCCTGTCAGTTTGATGCTGATGGAGATTGCTTGACCCAACCCTATCCCCCGCAGGTGAGCCTTCGGAGCTGCCAGCTAGATGAGAGCCTGCGCAGCGGGTTTACCTGGGGCCGAGCCGAGCTCGGGGTGCCGATGAAGATCTCAAACTCAAACCTATCCCCCACAGGCGAGCCTTCGGACCTGCCAGCTAGATGGGAGCCTGCGCAGCTGGTCTACCTGGGGCCGAGCCGAGCTCGGGGTGCCGATGAAGATCTCAACTCAAAACCTATCCCCCACAGGCGAGCCTTCGGACCTGCCAGCTAGATGGGAGCCTGCGCAGCGGGTCTACCTGGGGCCGAGCCGAGCTCGGGGTGCCGATGAAGATCTCAAACTCAAACCTATCCCCCACAGGCGAGCCTTCGGACCTGCCAGCTAGATGGGAGCCTGCGCAGCGGGTCTACCTGGGGCCGAGCCGAGCTCGGGGTGTCGATGAAGATCTCAAACCCAAACCTATCCCCCACATGCGAGCCTTCAGACCTGCCAGCTAGATGGGAGCCTGCGCAGCGGGTCTACCTGGGGCCGAGCCGAGCTCGGGGTGCCGATGAAGATCTCAACTCAAAACCTATCCCCCACAGGCGAGCCTTCGGACCTGCCAGCTAGATGGGAGCCTGCGCAGCGGGTCTACCTGGGGCCGAGCCGAGCTCGGGGTGCCGATGAAGATCTCAACTCAAAACCTATCCCCCACAGGCGAACCTTCGGACCTGCCAGCTAGATGGGAGCCTGCGCAGCGGGTCTACCTGGGGCCGAGCCAAGCTCGGGGTGCCGATGAAGATCTCAACTCAAAACCTATCCCCCACAGGCGAGCCTTCGGACCTGCCAGCTAGATGGGAGCCTGCGCAGCGGGTCTACCTGGGGCTGAGCCGAGCTCGGGGTGCCGATGAAGATCTCAACTCAAAACCTATCCCCCACAGGCGAGCCTTCGGACCTGCCAGCTAGATGGGAGCCTGCGCAGCCGGTCTACCTGGGGCCGAGCCGAGCTCGGGGTGCCGATGAAGATCTCAAACCCAAACCTATCCCCCACAGGCGAGCCTTCGGACCTGCCAGCTAGATGGGAGCCTGCGCAGCGGGTCTACCTGGGGCCGAGCCGAGCTCGGGGTGCCGATGAAGATCTCAACTCAAAACCTATCCCCCACAGGCGAGCCTTCGGACCTGCCAGCTAGATGGGAGCCTGCGCAGCGGGTCTACCTGGGGCCGAGCCGAGCTCGGGGTGCCGATGAAGATCTCAACTCAAAACCTATCCCCCACAGGCGAGCCTTCGGACCTGTCAGCTAGATGGGAGCCTACGCAGCGGGTCTACCTGGGGCCGAGCCGAGCTCGGGGTGCCGATGAAGATCTCAACTCAAAACCTATCCCCCACAGGCGAGCCTTCGGACCTGCCAGCTAGATGGGAGCCTGCGCAGCGGGTCTACCTGGGGCCGAGCCGAGCTCGGGGTGCCGATGAAGATACCTCTTCCTGTCATTAGGACTTCACGAGAAATAATGAACGAGATATAATTTGAGAAGTACATTATATTAATTATGCTTTGAGTACATATCTTTTGCTCTCCCCTCTCATGGGTAGAAGCGTTTTAAGTCATCCCCACTCCAGGAATGGTTCAAGGTCCTACCCTCCACATCTTGGAGGTAGTAACCCCCCGCTTTCAACACTCTCTCTACAATATAAGGTCCCTCCCAATTTGGATTGAGCTTTCCCACCGGGGCGGACCTCCCTGCCGCATCAACCTTCTTTAGTACTAGGTCTCCTTCCGCGAATTGTTTTATCCTGATATGTTTGTCAAAGTGCCTTGTCATTCGACGCTTGATCTCTTCTTGTCTGATGGCTGCTACGTCTCGCAGCTCCTCTGCAAGGTCTAGTGAGAGGCGCATGCCTTCTTCATTTTCCATCCTCCATGCCTCGTCCCCATCACCTGCAGCCGCGACTCGTGGGGATCGGACCTCGAACTCCACTGGTAGTACCACCTCACAACCATGGGAAAGCTTGAAAGGGGTCTCACCAGTGGCCGTGTTCGGGGTTGTTCTCAGAGCCCACATGACCGAGGGGAGCTGCTCTACCCAATTCCCTCTCAGATTCTCCACCTTCTTCTTTAGCAAGTTAACGATAATCTTGTTTGCCGCCTCCACCTGACCATTGCTCCTGGGGTGGTGGACGGAGGCAAACCTGAGGTCGATGCCCAGCTGAGTGCAGAAGCTGATGAACTCTTCGCTAGCAAACTAGGGGGTCGTTATCCGTGACGATGGCTTGAGGCAGCCCGTGCCTGCAGATGATCTCCCCCCAGACGAAGTTCCTGATGACTTGGGAGGTCACCTTTGCTAGCGCCTTAACCTCCAGCCACTTGGAGAAGTAATCTATCATAACCAGGAGGAATCTTCTTTGTCCACTAGCTGGAGGAAAAGGCCCAACTAGATCCATTCCCCAAATGGCGAAAGGCCATGGTGCTGTGATGCTTCGAAGCCTTTGAGCCGGCAAGAGCTGGAGAGGGGCGTAGAGCTGGCATTTTCGGCATTTCCTCGCAAACTTTGTTGCGTCCTTCCTCAGGGTGGGCCAGAAGTACCCCTGCCTGACCACCCTTGCTTCCAACGTCCTCCCTCCGAAATGACTACCGCATTCCCCGGAGTGCACCTCCTCCAGAATGTGTCTGGTCTCCTCCTCCATTACGCATCGAGCTAGGAGACCCGAAAGCATCCTTCGGTGTAGTCCTCCTTCATGCATGAGATAATGAGTCGCCTTATGGCAGAAGTTTCTTGCCTCCTTGACCCCCTCAGGGAGGGTTCCTGTCAGAAAGAAGGTAACGAAAGGATCTACCCACGAGGGCCGCCGATCCACTTCCATTAGCTCCCCCTCTTTGATCACTGGATGGAATAAATCAGTCAGGGCGCCCCCTTCCCAAGGTCCGAATTTGGCCAATTGATCGGCAGCAGTGTTCTCTTCTCTGGGGACGTGCTGGATGGAGAACATCCGGAACCCCCCTACGATCGTCCTCACTTTGGACAAATATTTCACAAGGGTGGGCTCCCGTGCCTCGAACTCTCCACGTATCTGAGATGCTACCACCAATGAATCTGTGAAAACCTCAACGTTCTTAACCTCGAGCTCCTTAGCCAAGCGAAGGCCGGCTATCACTGCCTCGTACTCTGCTTGGTTGTTGGTTGTGGGGAAATGCAAGGCGACCGCCTGTCTTATGGTCACCCCCTGAGGACTTGTTAGTACCACCCCTGCTCCAAGGGAGTGCTTTCCCGAGGCCCCGTCGACCATTATCTTCCATGCTTCCGGTGGCCGCGGCTCCTCGGCCCCGACCTCCGCGACGTAGTCTGCCAAGAAGTCGGCCACCACCTGTGCCTTAATGGAGAGCCTCGGTACAAACGAAATGTTGAATTCACTCAACTCGATAGACCACTTGGCCAGCCTACCCGAGTGCTCTACTCCTTCAAAAATCTTTCGGAGAGGATGGTCCGTCACCACCTTAATCGAATGTGCTTGGAAATATGGCCGGAGCTTCCTGGCTGAAACAACCAAGGCGTATGCCAGCTTTTCTAGGATGGGGTAACGAAGCTCCGCCTTCCGTAGGATCCTGCTAACATAATAAATGGGCAGCTGCTTCTTTCCCTCTTCTCTGACTAGGACGGAGCTCACCGCCTCTGCTCCCACTCCTAGGTACAAGGTCAGATCTTCCCCCTCTTTTGGGCTTCGAAGCAGAGGAGCCCGAGAGAGTTGCTCCTTCAGCTTTTGAAAAACTTCTTCGCACTCCGCGGTCCATTCAAATCTCTGATTCCCTCGTAGCACCTTAAAGAAAGGTGAGCACTTCTCTCCTGACCTGGAGAGGAATCTGCTAAGGCCGGCCAGCTTTCCGGTTAAGCGCTGCACCTCTTTAGCGTTTCGCGGTGATTCTAGCTCTAGAATGACTTTTACTTTATCTGGATTAGGTTCTACCCCTACAGGGGTCAGAAGGTGCCCAAGGAATTTCCCACGACTTGCCCCGAAAACACATTTTAAGGGTTCAACCTCATTTTGAACTTCCTCAAGGTGGCGAATGTCTCCCCCAGATCCTGGAGATGCGAGTTCACTCCCCTGCTCTTTACCATGAGATCATCAACGTAGACTTCTAGGTTCCGACCCCTCTGACCCTGGAAAACTCGATCCATCATCCGTTGGTACGTCGCTCCTGCGTTTTTTAACTCAAAGGGCATCATGTTATAACTAAAGCATCCCTCCCTTGTGATGAAGGAGACGTCCTTGACATCAGGAGGGTGCATCCGGATCTGATGGTAACCTGAAAAAGCATCCAGAAAACTCATAACAGAAAACCAACGGCTGAATCAACCAGCGCGTCGATTCGAGGCAGGGGGTAGCAATCCTTAGGGCATGATTTATTTAATGACGAAAAGTCAATACACATTCTCCATTTTCCTCCCTCCTTCTTCACCATTACTACATTGGAGATCCAGCCTGGATACTGGATCTCTGAGATGAAGCCCGCCTCTAGGAGCTTCTTGACCTCCTCGCGAATGGGCTCCTCCAGCTTGGTGGCGATGACTCTCATCTTCTGACGTATGGGGCGAGTCCGAGGGTCCAGATTCAGGCGGTGGCAGGCCACGTCCGCATCAATGCCCGGCATGTCCGCCGCGCTCCAAGCGAAGACGTCGACGTTGCTCTGAATGCAGGCCCGCATGCGCTCCTGGTCTTCGGGGCTCAACCCCCCGCTGATGTGGACCTCCACCTCCACCACTTCCTCGGCCACCTCCAGCCGTGACTGCTCCCAGCCGTCCCCTGCTTCTTCTTCCTGCTCCGGCTCTTCTTCCCCTCCTGCTCCCTCAACTTCCTTCACCTCATCCTGCCGTATCTCAATTTTCATGCCCCCTCGGGCTTCCTCCTCAGCCCCTTCTCCTCCTGCTTTCTCCTGCATTCTTTCTCGCGGCTCCAACTCCCCGCTCCTCCGGACTTCCGGCACATCTCCTCCCCTCTGCTCCTCCTCGATCTCCATTGCCCCCTCCGGGCTCTCCCGTTGCTGCTCGACCTCAACACCCCCCTGAGCCTCCTGCACACCTCCTTGCTGCTTCTCAGTCTCCTCTCCCTCGACTTCCTTTTTGGTTCCTCCTCTCGTTTCCTCTGGGCTCACTTCTTCTTCCCTGATATCTTCTTCTTGCGCCGCCATCTCCTTCTCCAACTCCTCCGCCTCTGCCATCCAAGATATGGTGTTAACTGCTGTAACGTAGCACTGTCTCGCCACTTTTGGATCCCCACTGACCCTGACCTGCACCCCTCCATTGTTGAACTTGAGACATTGATGAAAAGAGTAGGGGACGCAGCGAAAGGCGCTGATGAGAGGACGCCCAAAGATGGCGTTGTAGCTGCTCGGGGCGTCCACAATCACGAACCGGCAGTTCCGTGACACGCCCCCAACCTCACGTGCAGCCCTACTCCCCCTTCTACTTCCTTTCTCTCCCCGGAGAATCCGAACAACGGTCCGTCCGAGGCCAAGATCCTTTTGGTTTCCATCTGCATCTCATCGAAGGCCCTCTTAAAAATCACATTTACGGAGCTCCCATTATCCACCAGGATCTTGGAGACCGTAAAGTTCTCTACCGCCGTTTGCATTACCAAGGCATCGCAGAACGGGTCCTCATACTCCGGCATATCCTCTGAAGAGAAGGTAATTTTTTCTAGCGGGGGTGGAGTTTGGGAGGTCGAGGCTACCCTCTTTCGGAACATGGTCTGGAGGCTCCCCTTTCGGGTGGCCTCGATCCCAATCCCTCCATGGATTGCCCTGATTCCTCCCCGGGTTCCCACATCCACCCGGTCCTCGCACCTATCCTCCGTCTCCCCTTGCTGCACTTCCACGATCCTTACTGGCGGATCCTGCCTCCTCAATCCTCTGGCCTCTCTCATCTCCAAAAACTCTAGGCAGGTGGTCGTTGCGTGACCTCCCTCCTGATGGAAGTCACAGAAAGGCAACGCCACCCCACCCCTTCTTCCTTCTCCTCTTCCTCTTCTTCCTCCTCGAGCGCCTCTCCCTCGACCGATCCCCATCGCCTCTTGCTGATGCTGAAAACGATCCCTCGCTCCCTGTCTCCACGCCGGTTGATCGAACCTCCTTGGCTCCCGGAAGTTATCTCTCCCCTAGAAGCCTCCTCCTAACTCCTGGGGGCGACCCTCATGAGGCCTCCAACCTATCCGGTTGTTCGGCTCTTGGGCCCCCCGGTGATTCTGTCCTTGGTGTCCCTGGCCTCGGGGTTCCTCCCTCCTTCTTTCTTCTCTCTGCTCCCTCTACTCCTTTTGCTTTCCCGCTCCCGTTTCCTTTGCATCGTCCTCCGCCAATCTGGCTAACTTCCTTGCAAACGCCGGATTGGCCCTCTCAAAATCCGTCTCCTTTGTCGCCCTCTCCATAAGCTACTCAAAAGAGAGTGGAGCACCCTTTTCAACTCCATGCTAAAGAAGCCTGGCCTCAGTCCCAGGGTGAATGCAAGCATCAGCGTGTACCCAGGGACCTCCTGGACCTGGAGGATCTCCTCCTGAAACCGATCTACGTAGTGACCCAACGTCTCATCCTGGCTCTGCCTTACCGAGAACAAGCACTCCGCCTCCTTCTTACGCTTCTTTGATGTTGAAAACCTCAATAAGAAACCCCTCCGCAGATCCTCGAAACAATAAATCGACCTGGCCGGTAATTGATGGAACCAGTCTCGCGCCTTCTCCTTCAAGGTGATGGCAAACAGACGACACTTAAACGCATCTGTCATCTGTCTTATCGAAACCACATCTTCAAACCACTGCACATGCTGTACCGGATCATCCTTCCCTGAGTAGTAGGACATGTCGGGCTCCCGGAACCCCTCCGGCACCGGAGCCGAGATGACGAGTTCACTGAACGGGCTCTCGCCGACTGCTTGCCGAGAGGGCACGTCTCGCGGCCTCGGCTGGCTGGCCCGATCTGCGAGACCGTGCTCAGGGAAGAGCTCTCGCACAGCTGCCTCCTTCTCGCCGCCTTCTGCAGGGATCTCCTTCCCGGGACGCTGGCCTGGGAAGAGCTCTCGCGCCGCCACGTCCCTCTCACCAGCCTCCGCGGGGACCTCCTTCCCCGGGCGCTGACCAGGGGCGTTCTCGCCTAAGAGCGGGACCACCTCGATCGGGACCTGAGGCGTCGCCCACTCGCTCCTTGCCGAGAAGGCCAGACTTATGGTTTGCATAACCTCTCGCCTGAAGTCCTCCAGCATTTTACTCGTTGTCTCTTCTACCTGGGAGGGGGAACCTCCAGAACCAGATCCTTCTCCTTCACCTCCTGCCATAGGACCAAACTCAAACTTTTCCTGAACCGACTACTTCCACGCTCACCGCACCAGAACTGTTGAAGCCAAAATTTGACTCCGACAAGCGTTCACAAATTGGGGGGTAGCCGGCACCTACTTGGCCTAAGCTCCGACCTCCGACTGGTTGTGAAGGACTAAGGAAAAACTGGCCCAAAGCCGCAGCAGGGAGGTCCCACCGCTTACCCGGAAGGTCACAGAGAGCTTCCCCTCCAAAGCCAAAAGCTGGGCTTGGAGTTCCTCAGAAGACTGTGCCAATGAATCCTCTTCCTGGAATCTGAAAAAAGTCTCTTCTGAAGAACCCCTATGAGCTTATTTATAGATTTCAGAATCTGAACTGCCAATAACAAAACTGTACCGGTCTGAAATTACCGGGGTACCCTTGGCTAGGTCTGCCAACAGTCAAACTCCGTTGTTCTGAGGAGCTATATGCAGTCCACTAAGGGTAAGAGGGTAAAAATACCCGGGGTAGAAGAGTAAAAACCTCTGTTTGTCAGGGAAATATAATATATAAAATAAAAAGGACCTCTTCTCGTCCTGGCGAGTGGAAAGGTACCTGCCGGCGAGAGGTTCCCCACTGCCCGTCTCGTCGGCGCTTCTCGCCCTTTACCACGAGATCTCCTTGCTGCTGGAGACTTTCTCGCCCATGGGGGCCCTCTCGCCTCTGGGGGCCCTCTCGTCTCTGGAGGCCCTCTCGCCTATTGGGAAGTCCATCATCTCGCCTCTTGCGAGTGGTTCCCCTGGTCCCATTCGCCTATCTCAACCTATTTGCTTCTTGGGGGCTCTTTGCGAGCCCGAGGTTGTACAACGGTGGTGGTCGAAAATGTATGGGTTAAACCGACATTCGTTAAGAATCATCTAACAAATATCATCCGTTTGAACATAAAAATGGATGAAGTTTCTTTCGTGAATGACAATTTAACCTCATATTCATGACCGTCATCACCATGCCAAACAGAGCCTTCCTATTAAATTCAATTTTTTGTGATGGTGAATATTTCGGCACTATGTATCTTTAGTGATAAAGTTTATTTTTGTCAAAGGTAAATATTTAATTATCAAAATAATTATTATAAGTAAAAAAATATTTTAGTGATCAAAAATAATTTGATCATTATTTTCTTAAAAAAATAATTATTTATTCAAATTATGACAATTTTACTGTTGTAAGAAAATGAGGAAATTTGATGAAACATTTAGTATACAAATTTTAACCTTTTTTCTATAATTTCCGTATTATTATTATATAAACTGTTTTCTTTTTTCATTAGTATCACACTATCACCAAAGTCCTTACATGTACATTTACTCTAATGGTTTTTTTAAAAGTTCAAAATTATAAGTAGATTGGCCCTAATATTTTCCGGTTCACTTGCCAGGTGACCTCGGCCAAACCGGCTGGACCAACTCCACGCTGAGCCACATCTCGGGCTACCCCCACGACATCCTCCTCCTCGCCGGCGACCTCTCCTACGCCGACTTCTACCAGCCGCGCTGGGACTCCTTCGCCCGCCTGGTGGAGCCGCTGGCCAGCTCTCGCCCATGGATGGTGACCCAAGGAAACCACGAGATCGAGTCCATCCCCTTCCTCGAAGCCAAGCCCTTCAAGCCGTACAACGCCCGCTGGCACATGCCCTTCGAGGAGAGCGCCTCCCCATCCAACCTCTTCTACTCCTTTAACGCCGCCGGCGGTGCCGTCCACGTCATCATGCTCGGCTCGTACGCCGACTTCGGCACCGGGTCCGACCAGTTTCGCTGGCTTCGAGCCGACTTGTGCTCGCTCGACCGAGCGAAGACGCCGTGGTTGATCGCCATTATCCACGCGCCGTGGTATAACTCGAATGAGGCGCATCAGGGCGAGGGCGAGGCGATGAGAACCGCGTTGGAGGACGTGCTCTATGGCGCACGTGTTGATATGGTCTTCGCCGGCCACGTGCATGCTTACGAACGCTTTGTAAGTAATTTTAGCTTCATTGAAATAATTGTGATTATATATATCCCGACCGCGATATTGTCCCGACCCGACAATATTTTCGCCGGTCACAGACCCCCGAGGGCACAATTGCATTCTCCCGACAGGACAACCCCTCGAGGATTAATTGTGAGAGGGGATGTCGTCGTGCCGAAGCAATGTTGTTCTCTCGTAAAAATATAGTGTTTTTTTATCGCGGCAGCTCGCCCTTAATTTCTATTGTTCAAGTTTCATTTTTTTTAATCACTTTTTCATCATCGCGCCAACCGAAGCCTACGATTCCGTTTAGCAGGATGGTGGCAGTCATGAACATGGGGGCTAAATTGTCAATCATTAACGCCCACTTAGAGAACTTCATCCATTTTTATGTTCAAATGAATGATGTTTATTAGATGAACCTTAACGAATGACGATGCAACACATGCGTCTACTACCATCACCACCGTGCCAAACAAAGCCTAAGGCTTCGTCTAGCATGGTGGTTGCGGTTACAAACGTGGTGGTTATGACCAGTTGTTCGTGAACACCCGACCTCACCTAAGTATTTCCAACCATTTTTTGTTCAAAACAAGTTATCTTTTCTTGATCGTAGCAATCATAATCATTATCTTGCCAAATATACATTCTATAACGGTCGCATTTTTGTACAAATTTATCAAAACAAAAAAACTGGATCAAACGAAGCATAAATCTCTTTATTCGTTGTGCGGCATGATGGTCAAGCTATTCAAATATATATATATAACAAAATCTTGTGCCCTGTCTAATAGACATTATATTGTAAATATGTGTTGTTGGATATATTACATATATAGTGAGGCCCCTACTAATTAAACACATGTGTAAGGCCTATATGTATAACTATATATAATTATATACTTATATATATATAATATAATATAATATATTACTGAGGTTTTGGCTGATGAGTTGAGTGTGGTTCAGAGTAGAGTTTATAACAACAAGGAGGAGGAGTGCGGGGCAGTGCACATCACCGTCGGCGATGGAGGAAACAGAGAGGGGCTGGCAAGGGACTACTTGCAGCCGCCGCCAGGGATCTCATTGTTCCGGGAGGCGAGCTTCGGGCATGGCCGGCTTGACGTGGTGAACTTCACGCACGCGCTCTGGGAATGGCACCGCAACGACGATGACGAGCCTGTGGTGGCTGACAGCGTTTGGATCACCAGCCACGCGGCCAACCCAGCATGCTTGAAAAAATAAGTAGAGCTATTGAACTATATATGAACAACAAGAATGTCAAGAATGATGATTTTTAGAATTGATTGTTACTTTATGCATGATGTGTGTATACTTCATTCCTTGTGTATTAAAAAAAATGTACTAGCTAGTTAGAAATGGATCAAGTGCTTATCAAAAAGCTTGTTTGTATGAGTTACAATCATTGGAATAGTACGTTTACTTTTAAAAGCCACCAGGTGCTTATTGGAAAGCTTGCATGATTCTTATAACTTAGGCTGTGTTTGGCGCAGCTTATCACAGTTTATTTGCTCCGATGAAATTCAACAAAAATGTCATTGTAATACCAAAATTTTATGCCCAAAACTATTTTTTTTGGTAACGGTAGTAACATTTGTCATACCAAACATACATTCTATGACAATGAGGTTTTTGTCCAACCTCACCGGAGCAAATAAGCCGCGCCAAACGCAGCCTTGGGCTCCATTTGGCATGGTGGTGGCGGTTATGAATATGGTGTCAAATTGTCATTCATTAACTCCCATCTAAGAAACTTGATCAACTTTTATGTTCAAACAAATAATATTTGCTTTTCCAGTAGGTCATCCTTGTTTGTGATGATGATTGTATCATTTTCCCTTTTTCTTGTCGGAGCATTGTTTGGGTCGTAGTGTTGCTTTGTGGGGGCTGTAATTGTGCATGTAGTTGGTTAGAAACCTAGTTTGCACGAGAATCGTTCGCGGCTTAGTTCGCACGAGAATCGTTCGCGGCTTAGTTCGCACGAGAATCACTCGCGGCTTAGTTCGCACGAGGATCACTCGCGGCTTGGTTGTGAGGGGGGCAGGCTGTAACACCCTAATCTGTCACATGGGATGTAACAGAAGGTCCGGCCGGGGCCCCACGCCATATTCCACGGACAGTCAACAAAGTTACGTATTAATACCAAATTACTATGAACATTATCGAAGCCTAACATAGAGCATTCTAGCGGAAGCTTTTAAGTAAGTTAGAAGAACTCATCACAACACATGAATGTCCACTATAACACAAAGTAGGAATGAAATTACAAATAAACATAGAGTTTTGATCTTATGGTCTTACAACATTCATCTTCAATAAAAGTATTTTGCATATTTTGGCTCGTAGGTCGGCCATACATGAAAAACAGTAAAAGTAAACACTTCGCTTTGGCCTTCAAGGCCCAGCAAAGCAACAAAGGGTTCAGCCCGCTATTTGCCACTAGACTCACCTGTTCCTGCAAGAACAATCCACCGAGCGGTGGCAAAACAAAGCAACTGTCAGCTAAAGCTGACCAAATTATAACGACCTCACCCCTTACTCGGGGCGGCGATGCTCCTTCCCTGCAATTGTATTATCAAAATCCAACATTTAAATGAAAGTGCAATTTAAGCACACTTCACCACAGGCGTAGGCGCGACGGCCACACACCTCGTGCTCTCAGGGCGCATTCTCAGTGAATTCGGTCTAATCCGAGTCTTCACCACCGCCCCCAGGACGACAACATCATATCGTGAGCATTTGAGTCTTTCTGGTCGAAGCCTAAGACTCGTCCTTCTATGCCCCCGGTAAGTGCCAAGTACCTTAGGTCTCTTTAACCGAACCACATAGAGCGGGTACGGTTCCACTCAACCCGTTGTTCACACCGCCATGTCAATTTAAGTCATCGGCGCGGATCAAGCTTCTCTGAGTCCCATCGTATCGATCATACTATAGTACATAACCCAGTTATGCACAAGGTCGGCTCTCAGGCCACCAAGCTGGACTCCCAGAGCACGCAACCCCACACACTAGCCCCCAGGTCTCCGCGAGACAGGCCTCACAAAAGCACTCTCACAGAGCTATCGCCAGCGGTAATACAACGCGACGCGGTATCTGGCGGAGAAATGCGTTTCTGTCCAGTTTTTTGGGTGCTTTGGGGTTAGTCCCCAAAGTTCCCTGCTGTAATCTACCGCGTAGAAACCTGAAAAACAAACGGCACATAGTCTTCTCCGGCAATACATGTATAATGAAACATCACCAATCCAGACTAATCCGTCCGGATGGGCTTCACACATCATGCATATGTCCGTAATTCGATTCCAAACTCTATATGCAAAACTACGGGGATAATTCCCGAAGGAATACTCACGATCACCGCACAATCTGCGGGACCGGTTGAGGGTTTCCTATGCAAAAGGAAAGAGGACTTCACATGTCCAACGTAAAGAATCGTTACCCTTTGCGATTCTTCGGTGTCATGCCCAGGATAGATCTCATGGATGGACGCGACGCAACCCCATTGTCTCCACAAAAATCCGACTCGGCTTGCGAATCGGAAGCTTCAGAAACTATATGGAGGCGGGATCTCTTCCTTCTTCTTTATCCCTCTTACTCTCCTTCCTTCCCTACAACTTAGAAAAAGAGAGTCAATGAGGAAATTAGTTGGGAAAACCTAACTCCTGGTATATACCCGCAGAGGCACGCACCAGCCGTCGGAGAATCCTGGTTATATACCGCAGTAGCCCAATCAGTTCAACTTCTCGAGGACGCCACCGCTTAGAAGATGAATTGGGTGGTGAACAGTGAGACACGTCATAACTGCTATGATACCGCCACGCGGTAGAAAACTATCGTCGACGCACGGTAGTTTATGCGCTTGAAAGGAAACGACAAAACTACGTACGTCCGCGGTAAGGTTAACGTGCGCGCATTAGCAAACCCGAGAGCTCTGTCAAATAAATCGTCGGGATACCACCCCGCGCTACCGCTACCGCCGAGCGCTACCTCTATCGCCGAGCGTAGCACTTCTCGAGAACGTCGAGCTCTGAGTGCCCCGACCCAAACGTCGAGCAGACTTACCGCCGCGTGGTATGCATTACCGCCCGAGAGCGTCGAGAGTGCTTAGAGCGTCGAGAACACCAACCTAACGCCAGCGGCAGCTCTACCGCACCGCGCGGTACCTTCCGAAAATCATTTCCTGAACCTGGGGCGTTACAAATCACCCTCACTTAAAGAAATTTGTCCCAAAATTTAAAGTTACATGAAAACAGAAAGAGTAGCAATACAACAGGTTACCTTAGGTAAAAAGCTCGGGAAACTCCTCCCTCGTAGTTTGCTCGCGCTCCCAAGACAACTCTTCTTTGCCACAATTGTCCCAACAGACTTTGACCATTCTGATGACTTTATTACGGAGTTGCTTGACATCTCATCCTCAATGCAAATGGGCTTGACCTTCGTCGTCAACCCTGCTATCGACCCGGGCACTAGATTCACAGCTACCACTTGTGAAGGCTCTTGGATAGCCTCCACAGCACAGAGATGTGAAATACAGCATGCAAATGCTCAAGTCCGGCGAAAGAGCAAACGATAGGCGGTTTCACCAATCCGCTCCAAGATCTTAAAAGGCCCAACATACCTCAGACTAAGCTTCTTTAAGCGTTGAATCTTTGATACGTCTTTAAACGGTTTTATCTTGAGGTACAATCAACCGCACACCGCAAACTCCACATTCCAGTGCTTGACACTAAAATACTTGGTCTGCCTATCTTGAGTGATCAGTAGCCGTTCTCGTATCAACCATATCGTTGAAGTAGCATCTTCAACGTCCTTCGCTTGTAGAACTTCGATTTTCCCGTTTCTACCCAAGACAATGGCGTACGACACCTCCGTCTGTATAGAGGCTCAAAAGGCATCATCTGAATGCTTGCTTGGTAGTTATTATTATAAGCGAACTCAATCATAAAAAGATGATCCTCCCATCTTTTTCCCAAATCAAATGCACACATACGAAGCATATCTTCTATCGTCTTGTTCACCCTTTCAGTTTGTCCATCTGTTTGAGGGTGAAAAGCCGTACTGTGATGCAACTTGGTACCCAACAACTGATGAATGAACCTTCAGTCATTAGACGTGAACCGACCATCTCGGTCAATTACTATGCATCGGGGCACGCCGTGCAATTGGACGATGTTGTCCACATAAAGCCTCGCCAGCTTCTCCACTGAATCATCCTTCTTACTGGGTATAAAATGCGACACCTTCGTTAAACGATCAACGACCACCCAAAATGCGTCATTCCCCTAGTGCGATCTTGGCAAATCATGCACGAAATCCATAGAGATGTCATCAAATTTTCACTCTGATATGAGCAAAGACTGCAAAAATCCTCCGGGCTTCCGACACTCTGCCTTTACAAAGGCGCACACTTGACACTTGCCACATAAAGTGCTATGACTTCCTTCAGTCCCGGCCAACAGAACAACTTTTTCACAACTCTGTACAACCATGAGCTCCCTGAGTAAACCGAGTACTTAGTATGAGGAGCCTCGTACATCAATTCCTCCCGTCGTTTGCCCATCCTTAGGACACACAAATTATTGTCTCTCCACAATAAGCCACCATCGATGGTAAATTGGGTGTTTGACCCATCAGAAGCCTCATCCATGAACCACTTCATGTTGTCATCCAACTCCAAAGCCTGCCGAATCCGATCAGCCCGGGCATACAACACTTCCGCTCGGTTCAACTGTGCTCCAACATTAGACATCTTATCAAAACAATAGATCTATAAGGCTTTTTAAATTTTGAACGAGACGCTCAACATGCATCGTTAACCAAATTGGCCTGCGCAGGAGCTTTGCGACTTAACGCATCTATAATCGCATTACCTATCCCAAGTACATAGTGTATCTTGAAGGTGTAGTCCCCGAGGAACTCCGTCCACCTTCGCCAACCCATATTCAAATCCTTTTGATCTGATAGGTACTTCAAGCTCTTATGGTCTGTGTAAATGTCCACCTTCACACCATATAGGTAGCGCCTCAAAAACTTCAGCGTGGATATCACGGCCACCAATCACCAATCCATGGACCAGATAATTCTTCCAAAGCTTGACAGCGAATACCACGACTGCCAACTCCAAATCATGGACCGGGTAGTTCCTCTCATGCACCTATAACTGACGTGATCCATAGGCTATCACCGACCCGTGCTGAAGTAGAACATGGCTTAAACCACTCCCAGAGGCGTCACTATAAACCTCAAAGCCTTTAGAACCACAAGGCGAACATAAGACAAGTGTCATGGTCAAGCAACACTTTAGATTTTCGAAAGCTTGTGCGCACGCTAGTGACCAAATAAATTTCTGATCCTTCCTCGTCATGGTCGTGAGAGGCAACGCTTTCCGCGAGAAGTTCTCTACAAAGCGCCTGTAGAAGCCGACAAGCCCCCGAAACCCCGGACTTCCGCTACAGCAAACCACACAGGCCACTCACGTATTACAACAACCTTGTTGGATCTGCAACGATACCCTGACCACGACTATATGAACATGGAATGTCATAGAAGATAGCCAAAACTCACACTCAAAGAATTTGACATACACTGATTACTTCTCTTGGTCTCCAGAACACTATGCAAGTGTTTCGCATGATCATACTCAGATTGGGAGTACACTAGGATATCATCGATGAACACAATCATGAATCAATCCAAATACTCCACAAACGTTCTGTTCATTAGATTGACTACCACCGATGGCACATTCATCAGCCCGAAAGGCGGGATAGTGAACTCATAATGCCCATAATCCGTGCTGAATGTCGTCTTGGGACATCACTCTCACTGATTCAAGGTTGAAAATAACCAGACTTAAATCCAGCTTTGAATACACAGTCGATCCAAACTAGCTGAATGAACAAATTATCGATCCTCGGAATTGGGTACTTATTCTTCTCTATTAGCTTATTGAGTTCCCGATAATCGATACATAGTCTCAGACTACCGTTCGTCTTCAAGAAGAGGACCGGGGTACTCCAAGGTGATGAACTTGGACGCACATGCCCCTGCCCTAACAATTCTTGAAGCTGCGCTTTCAACTCAGCCACTTCTCTTAGTGTTAAGCGGTAAGGAGACCGTAATACGGGCTTGGCACCAGGAACCAACTCAATGATGAACTAAATCTCTCTTTCTCAGTGGAGCTCTTGGGGGAGCTTGAGGAACACTTCGGCAAATTTTGATACCACCGAAACACCAACCAACCCAGGCTTGGGTTCTTAGTATCTAGTAGAGTTAATAACAACTAACCCCCCCCCCCCCCCCCCCCCGCCCGCCCTCCTAAGGACTGCTAACTTGTCTCACTTCCTGTGAGTTTTGCCCTAGTTAATATTTTATGAATTCACCGATTGTCAATAGAATTTGCTTATTCTTTTTTTTATGATTATTCCAAGCAGACTCCATTTTCTTCACTTCTATTGATGAAAGTGAGAAGGGTCGCTTGAAACATCCAGAGGAAGGTCAAGGTGGAGCCAACTCTCCGTTGCCCCCAGCTAGGATTATATAGAAATAAACCTAGGGTTTATTCGCGCAAAGCCCCCAAGCCTGTTATTCATCCGAATATACACTTACAATCTCCTCCTATATTCGTGACAAATTACAGTGACGTTTCAGGGTGCTGGAGTGTAGAAAAAATAATAATCCAAACTAAACAAAACAATCAGGATAGATCATACTAATAAATCAAAATAAAAGTTTTGCCTAAACGACAAACCATCACACATATGCTATCCCAAAACTTAGTCTAAATAATTATTACAAAACAAAACAAAACAAAGACATGAATTAAACGTTTGATGATTCTACTCATCTAGTAGATCATCATCATCCATGTCCAGGTCTACAACTCCTCCATAATCTCCATCGTAGCCTGCAAGGAATTTCATGAGTCAGACTCTATGATTCATAAACATATGCAGTAAACATTTAATGTAAACTAGCTCTTACTAATGAGCTTAGCACTTCTAGCGACAGTGAAGTAACTCTGTCAGCATCTCATCCAGTCTAACTAGGACTAGTCATGTTACCTTACTCATTACTGATCACTATGTGTCTCACCAACATATGTGAGCACACATTACGTGCAACATTATCAAATGTGGAATATTGTGCTGTGACCAATAATGTTTATATTAACATTTACAACGACTTTCAATTCTCAGTTGAATAACTCTTGAATCAACTTACAATGTGAGGACGTTGAGTTATCAAAAGTGGAATAACCAGCATCCAACCATCTTGGGTTTTCATCAAGAAATTATTTGGGATTTTCAGTCTGTTACTATTTAGATGCTTGAATGTTGACAGCTATAGGCTCGTATGTATCAAAACATAAACGTTAGAGGAAAGTTTCATATTTCTATGAAGTTTAATCTCATTTCCCCCGATATTTTGATTGTGAGAGCTCTATTTAATCCTTTAGTAAGGGCGTTCTACAACATTATCTTTCGATCTCACCTAACAGTGTCTTAATCCCTTGACTTGTTAAGAGAGGTCAACCAGACCTGTTTCATACTAAGTTGCCTTTTTTTTCCATTTAAACAAAGTGTTCGTGGCAATCTTTTTAGTTGACCTGATTGTCGTAGTAACCTACAACAGAACTCAATTTCAGGCTCGACAGTGAAATGTT